>MU281387.1:0-211967 GCA_022385595.1 Xylaria palmicola | reverse complement strand
AAAATATTTGGGGTAAAAAAAACCACTCCTTTGCGGGGTGAAAAATCCCGTTATTTTTTTTTTACCCACCCCCGCTTTATCGTCAACCCCCCCCCCCCCCCCCCCCCCAATTCGTCACTAAATGCTGTAACAGAAAACCCGACAAGTCAAAAACCTGCGTAGTCCACCACCGCGCTCCGCTCTATGATGCGGACGGTGCCGTCGGCCCTCGCTCCATCTTCTCGCCCGACTCCTCCGCCGACCGCTCAGCTGCCCGCTCGTCTGCTTCCTCCATGCCATCTTCGTCCTGGCCGCCCTTCTGCCTGACCTTCTCGTCGACACGGAGGGGGGACTTGTCGGCAGCCAGCGACAACCTGGCCAAGGGGGCAGGCATAGCCGTGTCCACCGGATGGTTCTCTTTATTCCCCTCGCCGTTGCGCCGCTTCGGTTGGGCGCCATTGCTGACACCTTGGTCCCTTCCCGTCGCCTTGCTCTGCACTTCCTTCTCCGGTATGTCCACCACCTGGCTGCGATTCACCTCGCTCATGGCTTTGCGGATTCGTTCTCGACGAGCCTTACCGCGTAGCCGGCTCTGCGGCGCCGCGCCGTCCACCCAACGCACGCTCAGGATCATGAAGCTGAGGCCGTCGTGCATCGATTTCCGCCCATTGTAAGTCCCGCCGAACTCACGGCTCTGTATACCGTACCGCGTCGTGCTCGAGTATTTCTCGAGCGGCGGAAGAATGAGCAGCGTGACATGCAGATCGCGATCCGCAGGCACATGGATCGGACCCGACGTCGGCACCGAGGTAAGGACTTCCAGATGTTGCTCGGCCGGTAAGATGCGTTGCTTGGACTTGGACACTGGTTTCTGGAGCTCGAGCAAATCGATATCCACGTCGCTCGACCATTCCCCACGAATCCAGCCGGCATGGATGCAAGCGGCCACCACGTCCGAGTCGTCCGTGTAAACATCCGTACCCCACACGGCTCGACGAGCAGTAATTTCTTCCCGCGCCGATGGCGTCAGGTGAATGCGTGGTATCTTGACAGTAAGAGATGAGTTCTCGTTATCTTTGATCATATCCAGGGGCAGCGGTCGTGGCGTAGACGCGTAGCCGAACTTGGTGTGGGAAGTCTCCAACTTGGCAGGCTTCAACAAGACACTGTACACAACGTCGCCCAGGTGTTTGCGAGGCCGGTCAGCGACACTATCGAGGACGGCCTGCGACGAAACTTTCTGTTTTGGCTTCGGTATTATAGTTGGGGTGGGGGGGGCTGCCTTGGTGGAAGAGTTGGGGTTCGATCTAGGTGGTTGATGGTGGTGATGTGTGTAAGCGTAATCTCTGCTCGTAGGTGATGGTATTGGGGTCGTCGACTTCAAATTCTTGAGCGGCCCGCCTATGCCTTGTAAGGGCGAAGATGTCCGTTCAGGTGCATGGTGATGGTGATGATGGTGACTATCAGCCCCTGGATTAGTAATTTGGAGGATGTATCGGTAGGAGGATAATCAGACGTACTGGTGATGGTGGTGATGAGCATGTGTTTTGGCGCGTTTGGTCCTACCAACGGGGGTCACTCGACCATTGCTATCTTCGTCGCCTTTCCCATCCTCTTCTTTAGGTTTTCCGCGTTTCCGCCGCGACTTCGTGGGCACTTCCCCAGCAAGTTCTTGATGGGCAGGCTCGGCGTCATCGCGCCGGATATTTGGATTCGAAAAGGGGATTTGAGCGCCGGATGGCACCGGGCTCGAGACACCAATACCGCGAACACCGCTCCCTATGCCCGAGAACATACGGCCGAATTCACTTTTAATACCGGGTTCGCCGGCCGGCCCCTGCGACATGGGTTGCGCCCCCTGAACCGCCTGTGGCAAAGGCGATACTCGCCCTTTGCGGTTGATCTCCTGCACTACCAATAATCCCCTCTGGGGCCCGGAATGAGAGGGGCCATCCTCGACAGGTCGAGGTCGCCCGGCTTCAAATGCGGCAGCACCGGGCCCGCCATTGTACGCAACCGACGGAGGCGGAGGACCCTCCTCACCAGGACGAGCTGGCGGTACTCCGCGTGGCTGCTGGTGCGGAGCATGCAGTGGTGCGAATCGTAGCCTATCCGGTGACTCGAACGGATGGCTCGCGGGGGGTCCAGGTTGGCTAGTAGGGTTCGCGTGATGTAGTGGCTGGCTGGTGGGCGGGAAACGTTCGGGCGGTGGTTGGTGTGCGTAAGCAGGGTGTGCGCTGTATGGGGCTCCAGTCGTTGCAGGGTACTCGCCTGGGCGGTGCCCACCATAAGGCTGGCCGTATACGTCTCTCGGAGGCTGGTCGTACCCGGCTCGTTGCTGCCAGGCGTGTGGCTCGCGAGGATCAGGCCGGCCATAATGGGGTAGCGGTTGCCGAGACGTGGGTTGGGGTCCATGCTCTCCCGGATGCTGCCCGGGTGGATGTGTTGGATCGGACGACGTCCGTTCCCGCTGTGCCCGCTGTAGCTCAGCCTCTCGTTCTCGTTCTCTTTCCCGCTCGCGATCTCTTTCCATGCGCTCCCTTTCTAGGATAAACGGCCTCTGCTCCTCGAAATGTAACTGTTGCCGTTCCCTTTCTCGTCGCTCCCGCTCTCGCTCCCGTTCCCGCTCCCGCTCCCGTTCCCGTTCCCGTTCCCGTTCCCGTTCCCGTTCCCGTTCTCGTTCCCGTTCTCGTTCCCGCTCTCTGAACTCAGCCTCTCTGTTTATATGCTCCCTGTAATCTCGCTCTCGTTCGGCTGCCAGGCGATGTTGTTCCTCGTATGGCATGGGACGGGGTGGCCCTCGCTCGGGATTATATTCAACAGCCGGGCGTGCTTCTTCGCGCGGCACATACACAGGTTCGCCGTGGGGAGGCGGTGGGCCGCGGCCGATATCTGCAGACCTTGGAGCCATTCCATGGTACGAGCGGGGTTGACTACTAGGTCGAGGAGGCACGCTGGCGGCGCCCGTACGTGCCGTGGACTCCCTCCTATTGTCATCAGCAGATGGCATGGGTGGGGGCCGTTGCTGGTAGGCCTGAGGCGTGCTATACCTGGATAATTCGGGAGTCCCATAGACGCCTCGAGGCGGAGACCCAGCAGCACTTCCTCTGTGATCACGTGCATCAAACGGCGGTCGTCCCGGCTCAGGCGTCTGTGGTCGGCGGTGATACTGACCGTACTCCAAAGTGCTTTGCATGCGCGGTGACGCATGAACCGAGCTAGCGTATGCGGGACCCGACACAGCCGCAGTGGTTGCAGGAGGTGGATAAGGCGGTGCGTGGCCAGGGGTAGGCTCGCGCGGCGCAGGCGGAGGACCGCCGAGCATCGAAGAGATGGACATGCTCCCGCCCGAGTTGGCTGTTCTCGCTATTGAATTGAGCGCAGGCAGCTCTCGACCCGAAGGAAAGGCACTAGGATGGCCGAGATTCACCGTGGGAGGGCGGGGAGCGGGTGGGCCATAGGGCCCCATTTGGTGCGGCTGTGGAGGCTGCGGCTGCGGCTGCGGCTGCTGCTGGGGCGCGTGTTGAAGGTGCTGCTGGGGCGGCGAGGGCGGCGGCATAGCACGATGAACAGGCGCGCTGCCGACAGACGACGAGCTCTGATGATGCGAGTGAGACGGGGCGGGATGAGAGGTGGGCTCAGGAGTATAGGGGGGAGGCGGCCTCGACTGGGCGTGAGACGCATAGAAGGGGCCGTTGTCGGACGGCCGTCGGTGGTGTTGGGCGTACGAAGGAGCCGGACTCGTGGTATCTGGTGCGGGCCGGGGAGGGTACGACGACGACGGCGGCGTAGCCGCAGTCGAGGCTGAGGAGGAGGACGTCGGCGCAAAGGGCGAGCGCGTGTAGGAGGGCGACGCGGCGTTATTCCGAGAGAAGGGTATCTGTGGTGGCAATCTCGAGTCCATGATGCACGTCGAGGCGCGGCCT
Organism: Xylaria palmicola; assembly: GCA_022385595.1. Lineage (NCBI taxonomy): Eukaryota > Fungi > Ascomycota > Sordariomycetes > Xylariales > Xylariaceae > Xylaria > Xylaria palmicola. The sequence continues at coordinate 208,062 of MU281387.1, read as the reverse complement.
CTGCTTGGTTGCTCAACGAAACGGGCGGGCGTACTTGTTCAGTCGTGCAGGCTCGGAGACAGGCCACAGGAGGTGGAGGGGGTGGCAGCTGTAGCGGTACGAAGAAGCGAGGGAACCGACAGACAAGACAGACTGGGCGAGGCGTTACTACAGGCGCGCAGGGAGGAATCTGGCATGTCGAAGGGGCCTCGAGAGGGCGTCAGGGGACGGAGGGCCGGTGATGGCAGCAGCCAGCGTTGTGGGTGCAGGGACCAGGTGTCGAGTCGAGCGCGCTGGATGTTTTTCTGCTGGATCAATCTCGTCTTGTCGGTGAGCGGCAGGTGAGCTAGGCAGGTAGGTAGAGGGCGGTCGGCAGGGTGCGGCCACGAAAGGAGTGCGACCGACGATGCAATGACGATGCAATGACGATGCAATGGTTCACTATAGTATAGCAGGATGCGAAGCGCTGCCACGTCCCCTCAACACGCGGTGCCGACAAACAGGCGGATAGACTCACAACCGAACAAGGAACAATAACGGCAGCGGAAGCAGAGTTTGGGTGTCGATGTCAAGACAAGACGATAAAAGACGGGCTGGGCGTGGGACTGGTGGACACTGGCTTTGCGAAAGTGGATGCGACCGTGTGGACATGTGAGGATGGATCATGGATGTGCCGTCTGGAGCGGTACTTTCCCTCCTTTGGTCAGCTTAGTCCCGCGAGCCAGCCAGGTACGTACTTGTACTGCATACCGTGGTACATGGTACATTCATTACCTGGGCGGGTTGGGTAGTACCTGGCTACCGCGAGCCGGGGGCCAGGAGCGGCGGCGGCGGATTGGTCGGCTGCACGGTATGGGCGGTGGGAGGGAGGAGTGACGGGCCAAACACATCATGTTTAATCTTGTCGGGTCAGGAGCTCTCGGGGGTTCTGCTCGGAGGGCAAGCAGCAGGGCAAGCAGCAGGGCAAGCAGCAGCAGCAGCAGCACGCATCACACACCATTACCTACATACTAAGTAGGTACTAGTAGGTACAGGTAGCAGGTGGTAGGTGGTAGGTGGTAGGTGGTAGGTGGTAGGTACCCCAACGTCGACAGTAGTGACATTGGTGTGAGCCCGTGGGTACCTCGCGGCCACTGGAGCACTGGAGCAGCGGTACATACCTAGTACTGGAGCAGCGGTGGCACCAACCAGCACCTGGGAAGTTTCACAGCTTGGTGTGTGCGGTTCCCTCCACCCATGTCCATGTCCCATGTCCATGTCCGCCCCCATGTTCGACTGCCCCTGTCCAAAGTGACCTTTCTGACATCTGTGCCCTTTCTTCGCTCCAGGAATCGACCGCGCTAGCCCCAGAACAGCTTAAGAGCTATACGTACTTGTATAGCTCTCCTCCATGGCTCCCTAGCGCCCCTGTAAGACACGGGAAGATCAGATACCTACCTTGCCTATAAGTAGGTACGCACATCCATAAACAACCTTAGGTACCAAGTTGTACGGACATATGCACATGCTCAGCAGCAACTAAGGCTAGGCATATGCATAGATATACTTGGTAAGTAAGTACCTAGGCAATTGATCTGGATGTCTCCAGCTAGTGAAATCACTCTAAGGATAGCGGAAATGGTACAGATCTTGTCTACTAGGTATCTTTAAGTATCTCCTCAAGTACGGTGGTATAGAAATACTTACGTATACTCTCCGATAGCCGGGCCATGCACGCTGAACAGTTACGTACCTACCTACCTACACATTGGGTCGGTGGGGAGGGGGCAGGGATCTCTATTCTGTGCTTGGCCCCTGTTTCCCTACCTACTCCACCAGTCCCTGCTTGCAGTAAGCCACTTAGGTTTTTTTTATAAAGAGGTGAGGTAAAAATAAAAAAAGAAATACCTGCAAGAAAAGCCCGAGCTTGATTCAATCAGGGCAGTAAGAGAAAAAAAAAAAAAGGGGGGGGGGGGGGGGGGACAAGAAAGCGACTTGGCTTCATTGACTTTCCACTTACATCTTCCTACTGCTTGCTGTGCATAGTAAAGAGGTAGGTATGTAACCATAAAAGGTACTAACTTGAGCATTTTGCGTGAGGGTACGGGTACAAAGGCACGGCTTACTGGGTAAGTCGTGCCGATGTCATAGCCGTACGTACATCTAACAAGTACCTGGTCAGAGCTTTGCAGATGCCTGGCTCCAAATTAAAATCTCATGAGACAACAGTGAGTTGACGGCCTACAGGATACTTGATAACCTAGCTACATACCTAAATAGGTTAGGTAGATAAGAACTAGGTACTTGTATAGGTAGTTAATTGTTGTTTCCAAAACAGGCATCGTATCGTCCCAGCTCGGTGCATCATGAACCTCGTCGCCGCCACCCAATCCCGACACGACAGCCAACCTGGTACGGTAATACCTACTGCACCCATCAATTATGTACCAGGCCTGGCCGCGGCGAAGTACTGCGCAACACAGAGGAGAAAGAGGTAGCGCCGGCCGGGAGCAGCCCTGACCGGGGGTGGCGCTCGCTCCGCCGCCCGGGTATTGGAAGCCCGTCACGTCTCTGTCGTCAGTGAGGTAGGGTAGCTAGACTACGTACGTGCGACCCCGAGTGTCCTGTGTCCTACCCCAATACACCCCCAACCAGCCCACAGACACCCTACTCACTTAGTACGGCGCCTAGGTACAGAGGCTATGTACCACAAGCTCATCTTGATGCTGTCCATCCTGCCCATGCCGGTGCACCACAGCGCGAGAGACGCCCTCCACGTCCGCTTCGTTGGGTAGGATTCGCGTCAGTGACTTCCGAATCCATACGACCATCCGAGCGGCCTTCTTCGAATGGATCAAAGTACCGTACATGCCACCACACTGATCTATGCGAGGTGAGGTAGCAGCAGCATGCGACGGCTGGGGCTGGATCATGTCTACGATGAAGCCTGCCTCGATGGCACATCCCACTCATGTCTCGTCTCAAGTGGGCACACATCGTCGGTGCCCAAGCCTCAGTCAGAGCTGCCTATCGCTGCTCACCATCTCGGTGGCAGCTCGCATGGCCGGCTTCAGGCTGCGCGCCGCGGCCGTGGTGTGGCCAGGCGTGCCTCGCCAGGTTGCCGCCGTCCACGGGCAATCAATCAATAATCTGGCGTAAGTCGACTCGATACGACAGGAACCGAAGAGAAATGCATGTACACGTCCCGTGTGGGCCTGCCTGCTTGCTTGCTTGTACGCGTATGCATGTCTCACGCTGTTGTGGACGGGTCGAGCTTGTCGAGCTGCATTGCCGTCGTCATGTGCTCCAGGCCGGTGGCAGCGACCAGCGTGCGACCAAACAACGACTACCTAGCATAGCCAGTACTACTAGCCGTGGGCGGCAAAATGTCCCCATCTCCCTCGTCGACATCACCGGTGCCACTCCCAAGCTGGCGCGTGCGTCGAGGCCGAGCGAAGTCTTCTCCGAGATAGTGGTGGTCGGACGGTGATATATAAACGCAGTAAGACAGGACCCTACACTATTTGTGACATTTTTTGACTAGGCGTGCCCCGTACCTTTCTGAAGAGTGGTCGGGAACGGCAATACAAACGCCACATGCATGGGTATCCCAGAACGTAATGGATTTTCCCTCCCCCATCACGCGCAAGGGCATTACGCACCTACAGATTGAATGATGTAAACAGCGTTTGCGCCTTGGACGACTGGGTATACCCTGATTCACAACAACAGGGGTGATGGCTGCGGCCGTCTTCTCACCAAGATGCAGACCATGCCTCTCTTTCTGCCTCTTCGGCCCTCCCCTTGGCATGCTTTCGCCCGCATAGACCGCCGATTTAGATGAGCCGAACGGAGATGCCAGAGAGATTTGCGGAGTACGTACTACATACACATGACGAGGGGGAGCAGCGCAAAGTAAACGAACCACGGTTGCAACTTGCGATGAATGGAGGGGGACCTCGTCATGCAACTCCGAGCAGGGATCCATCTACGTACCTGTGTTCACACTGCAACGCAGCATGCGAACCCCTGCTCGCGAAATGGCAACGCCAGCGCACCAGACGATGAACATGGCCAGCGCCGCGGTGGCCAGCTACGCAATGGGGAAAAGACGGTTATCTTGAACAGCCTGTTGTTGCTATTGGGTTTCCCGGCCGATGGGCCTTGACTCCAAGGCACGGTAGGTAGTATATAGGACCATATACAGATCACCCCGTCCCCGACCCCTCTGATTGGATGCCGATTCTCGTCGTTCGTGCGTCCCTCTCGTCACCCGCATGCCACTGACCGACTCTTAGCCTCTGGGTTCGCAGAACGCCTGCTCTCCCCCTCTTCATTCGTCTCCGTTTGCCAAGGGTAATCTGCGATCCCGGCCCGCGCGTGCGGCCACCAGAATCCAGAATCCCATGGTTGGGTTCGTCTGGCGCAAAACACCCACATGCTCAGGTCGTCTCCGACCGAGCAAAAAAAAAAAGGAAGTCCTAGCTGACGCTAGGATCTGGACAAGGCGGGCAGTCTTACTCGCCTCTGATCTATTTTGATCTGACCCGCGAACACGATTCCGGGCCCTTGTCTCCTCTCATCGCCGAGGAGGGGTGGTGGTGGTGGTGGGTGGTAGGGAAAATCTCAAACCCTACCCTGTCCGTGCAACGGTGACACGACAGGAGGCGCGCGCGCCCACATCTGGCCCTCTCCCAGATAAACATAAAAAAAAGAATGCTCCCCCTCCCTCCCGAGGGGGAGACGGCCGCCCGTGTGTCGCCCTCGAGGCGATGTTTGGCCCGCCTGATATTACCGTGTTGGGACAGGAGGACGGCTGTGGGCCTCTCATTGGCCGTCGACAACAGCCGTATAAGGAACCAATCAACCCGTGATTTACCAGGTAGGTATGGGGGGAGAAAAGAGCCTCGTCCCTCGGCATATCCATCGGACCGTCGTCGGCTCTTTGGTTGCACATGCTCTTTAGAGAAGGTCGAAGTTATAGACCCCGTAACTAACTGTGATTAGGCCATACTCGTTTTCATTTCACTTTTAGTTATCTTGCAACGACATTACTACAAAGAGTACTCTTGTTGATGGGTGAAAAGGCTAGACGTGAGGCGAGCTGGATAATAAACTGCGTGTATTTATGTGCTGTTCGGATTGAACATTAGGCCACGAGTGCTTGTGTGTGATGAATTAACACCCGGTTCCCATATAATGTAACATACCTGCACAACTATAGAGATAGTGTGATGCCATTCGTCTCTAGTACAGTATTCCATGGAAGATACTTATGCTTGAAGGCGAACTGGCAGTTTCTATCCTCAATGTTTTGACAGTCGTTTTCATATGCAGCTCTACTACCCGTTGTGAAAAGGGCGTTGCGTCTTCTCGCATGGTGGCAGGGCCTTACGATTGTTTTATTTTTATGCGGGCTTAACACAACCATGACAGCAAGGGCTGATGGGCTTATCCATTCAAGCTACGCTTGGGATACAGCATCTTACGACATGATTGACGAGTGAGCCCAAATCCTGACAATGCTGAATGAGACGATGTCTAGACTCATAGCCTCATACAAGGCGCGTCGTAACCCTGTGACGTCGCTGTACCGTGGTTTGTACTTGACAACGTTATAAAAATACCTTCAACTGATCTCGGATACCATAAGATATAAGAAACTAACGTTAGGTGACTGAGCGTGAGTTTATGGTTGCCATTCACCTCGATCTGTGTATATGCAGAATACCTGGCCCAGGTACATGGGCAGGTTCAAGTTAAGTGTAAGTAAGTACCTACCTACATAGTACCTACATAGGTACTTCAGCATCATCGCACCTTGCCTGCACGTGAACACTTTATATACCTGCGGGCACCTTACATACCAGGAGGCAGCTACCCTATTAAACTACTTAAGTACCTATCTAGGTAAGCAGCTGAAAGGCACCCGATTGACAGAAAGAAGGAGCAGCTCGGTCCCTACGAGAGAGTGCGGTGGTAAGAGCGAGCGATCTTGCCCTTGCCTGCCTGCCTTGTCGTTTTTCAAGCGGCCAAGACAGTTCTTGCAGCCATCCACCCTTTCGCCCACCCCTTCACCCTCTTCAACGTCGCCTCGGTCACTCATAGGTCTTGGCCTCCCATCCCGATAACAACATCGCACTGCCGCCTGCCCTCTACGCCCTCTGCGCCCTGATGCTCATCTATTCGGCCCTGACCACCTACCTACAGACCATCTATCCTCTTTAAACGTCTCCCTCTGAACTCTTCGGTATCAATGTCACCACCGCCCACCCAGCGCCAGGCCATTCAGGCCGACAAAACTCAGGCTCATCAGCCGGCGAATCATGGTGTGCCATTCAAGAAGATGTATAATTTGAGGGAGCAAGTCCGTCAGGCCAACGGCGAGGTTGAGCGCGCCAGGTCCAATCTCAGCGATGCTCAAAAGAGGGTGGATTGCCCGCAGGCCCAGGTTGAGCGTTGCCTAGCAGTCCTGCGATCGAAGACCGCCGAGCTGGAGTCTCTGGAGAAGAAGCTGGCACCCATGGAAGTCAACTTCAGGAAGGTCAACGCCAAGAAGGCAAGGAAGCAAAGGATAGAGCAGGGGTAAGCCCGCCCCTATTCTCTACGGCGTAGGTGTGTCTGGCTGATACTAATCGCACCTCGACAGAGAGAATGGGGAGAATTCTGCTCAGCAAAACCCTGCCGTCATGACACCAATGATGACAACACCAACGGTAATGACACCGATGATGAACACCGCGACTCTCGAAGTCGTCTTACCGCCGGAAGGGTGTAATCTGAGTACAGATGAGTGCCAATTCGACCACCTGATGAGACTACGTCGTCAATACGCTCGCCCTTTTGAGCTTTTCTGCGAAGAGATGGACACAATTAGCGATACGTGCCTGACGGCGATATGTCTAGCAATGCCAAACATGCCGTGGTCGATTGTTGTGTCGAGGCTGGCATTCCTCTTCAAATCCACTTTGGAGTCTCCTACAAGCCCGCCCGCGTCATCCGATATCCAATACCTGTCAGCCGGTACCACCGTTGGCTGCGAACAGCATTTACGGTACATCCGGCTGGCCGAGGTTATGGTAATTCAGGACTGGCGTGACTTCATGCGGTGGTCAAGACACGAGAGCTATGTTTTCAATTTGTGCGGCCAACGAAGTTGCGTCAAGTTAAAACATATGTGTCTCGAGCCGGCTGGCTTCAGAGAGAGCCGTGAAATGTGTCGGGCCAAGTTAAACACGTACCATAGCAATACCTACCATCACGGCCAACTAACGGATGAAGCAATTCCTCTTAAGCCAACAACGTGTAGCTCAATGGAATGCTGGCCAGCTTGTCTGCCTAGACACCAGACTTCCAATGTACTGCACGCCGTTGCAGTCGAATTTGCAGCATTCCACCACGTTTCTTTCGGTCCCGTAACCAGCGTCATGAACAAGGAAACATACACTCCGATCAGCGAACGCCAGCTTGGCCGGCTGATTCATGACGAAGACGTCGGACTTACTTTGCCTTTCAAGAAATCTCATGGCCGTATACTTATTACCATGTGGAAAGATGACTCCCTCGTCCAGGTAGACACTTTACTTCCCATTCCTTCCACGTATCCGTCGGGGGAGGTCCAGCATATTCTTCAAGTGCTGCCTACATGCGCCGACTTGTCATTCAATGGTATAATGAGTTCCCTCTTTTGGTATGCGAGGAGGCGCAATATACCATATCTTCCTCGGGAGACCCAGCAAGATTCGTGCTGGGGTACCCAGTTTGACCACCTCTCTCCACGATACGAGTGCCCGTTTTGTTACGGGTTTGACAACTTTGACACTGTAGATTGCCTCGTTGAGGGAACTGCAGGCTTCGATGATTTTATCCAAGCCCTACGGCATATGTTGTGCGCCCACCCCAGAGTACCTATCGCTCGCAAGGCGAAATTCCTCTACGAAGAAACCTTGGAGTGTCCTGCCATTTGCGATGCATGGAAGGCAGCCCTCCGAGAGGAGCATGCTGCTTCCATGGCTAGTCTCGCAAAGGGACAGATCTCTCAAGCGATCGCTGAGCTTTGTGGAGGATTAGTATTAACAGAGTTTCTGATTAAAGCAATCAAAAAAGAACTAGCGGCCTCTAAAGGCGACAGCCATGTAGCGGCGACCGGCTCGGCCGGTGATGAGACGGAAGACACACGAAGCCTGTAAACACCCAGAGTGAGATCATGCGGGAATCTAGGGTTTGTACCGATTCGTTTCGTGCTCCAACGACCGCTCAACTATGGCTGTACTCGTCTCGTGAGGTAGCTTTCCTTGGAAGATACAGTTCTGCTATGGCCACGACACAGTTTATTTTCCATTTCAGCCACACTGAGGCTCCTCCCCGTTACGGATCTCCGATATACAAATTACAGAATCGAAAGAATGAGGGATGAAGCTTCACTTGAAAAAAGGTTGGTGACTGGTGGTGGTAATCGGAACAAGGTAAGTAAGTGGAGAGAGCGTGCGGGGAAATGCAACTCGACTGGGATAGGGACACCTTGTTCTGCCCAGTCGGCTCGCTTCCTCGATGAACGTGAGGACTGCCACCTACCGTATATGGATGTTTGATTGTATTCTAGACAACGACTTAATAGATTAAGTCAGGTACTTGCGGGTCGCAATACAATGAGAAAACAGTAAAAAGAACTAGGCACGGGGATATAAGTATGTAGGTATGCATCGAATGGGTGATCTCCTCAACACGACAACGACATGGTACAAAGGAGGTGCTGGGACGCCCGTGCACACCATACACTGCTCATTCTCCTCATCAGCACGAGCGTCCTCGCGGGCTTCCTCGCTTATCTCGCCGCAGGGAGAATTGAGCTCGAGATCATGCCGTCCCCCCTATCCTCGCTGTCGATGGGGTCCATCCTGGCGACGGCCCTAGCGGGCTTCGGTCTCGTCGTCGCCCGGGATGTTGACGATGTCGACCTGCTGCGCTGGTACCCGCCGGCCAGCACGCCCATAAACAACCTGACGGCGGCGCTGCGGCCCGGCGGCGGCGTGTACGGCTTCATCTTCAACTCGTCGCGGAACCCCGAGGGGGTGCCGTACGGGACGTACAACTGGTGCAACATGCCGCACGTGCGGCGGAGCGAGTACGTGAGGGCGCCGGGGGGGTATGCGCTGCGGTATGTGGAGGTAGTGAGTTTCCCCCCCCTCTTCCTTCTTTCATGATCTCCTCACCTTCTCTCTGCCTCTTCACTCTGTTTTGGGTCGTGTTTTGGCTTTCTTTTCACTGGATGATGATGATGATGATGATGATGAATTGGATTTAATTGAGTTTTGTCTGCTTTTTATGTGCCATGACTTGAAACATATATCATCTATTTATTCCCTTCTCTATTCTATTACACGGTGTCTACAAGCATAGAATTGGTATAAAGAACGAACACCAAGACGCGTAATACTAACCCCACCACTCCTTGCTCCGCACGCCAGATCCAACGCCACCATAAGCGCACGCCCTACGCCAGCAATGCCTTCCCCGTGGAGCCGTACCGCTGGGACTGCGACGACCAAGGGCTCTACTACTACGGCGCGCCCCTCGGCGACGACGACCGTCATCACCATCATGATCCGGCGCGGGGGTTCTGGCGCGGCTTCACGTCGCCCGTGAACCCGTTCGCGGGGAGCGGGTGGATGGGGTCGTGCCAGTTCCCGCAGATCACGGCGGATGGACTCGAGGACTCGTACGTGCACGGCGCGGACCTCTACGGCGTGTACCACGAGCTGCTCGGCTTCCTCCCGGCCCGCGGCGCGCGGGACGGGCGGCGGGGCAGGGTCGTCTACCGCGTGACGCAGAACGTCATCACGAGCCAGGTCGCGGGCATGCTGATCGGCGGGACGTGGGGGACGCACAACTCCGTCCCGCTGCTGATCGAAGCCGCGGGGGTCGACAGCCTCGAGCCGCAGTACACCTGCGCCGCCGGGAGCGCGCTGTTCGGCGCCATCAGGTCCTCCGCGGATGCGGCGTGGCGGGCGCATCTGGAGGGCGCGGCAGACCTGTACCGCGTCCTCGACGACATCTCGGGCGTGCCGCCCGCGGACGCGGGGTTCCACGCGAGCTTCGATCATTACTTCGACAACCTGTCTGCGCGGCAGTGCCATGCGAAGCCGCTCCCGTGCAAGATCGGGGACCCCGCGTCCTGCGTCGACCAGGCGCTCGCCGACGCCGTCTACCGCCTGGGGCAGTGGGAGTACTCGCACATCTACCGGGACGCGCCGCAGTCGCTCGCAGCGTCCGTGGCCTCGTACGGTGTGTGGATCGCCGAGCTGGCCGCGCACCTGCGCGCCGCGGTGGCCGGTGAGGAGGAGGCGCCGCTGTACTTCCACAACGTGGCGCACGACGGCTCCGTCAGTCGGGTGCTCAGCATCCTGCAGATCGACGTCATGGTGTGGCCAGGCATGGGCAGCGAGGTCATCTTCGAGCTGTATAAACGCGCGCCTATGGACGGGGGGTCCGGCGAGGGGAAATCCAGTCCCAGCGGCCACTATATACGCGTGTTGTTTGGTGGGCGGGTCATCAAGTCGTCGAACCCGAGTTTTGGAGTGATGGACATGCTGCCCGTGGAGACTTTGTTGGCGTACTTTGATGGATTGGTGGGTAGGGATGCGGGTTTGGTGATGGGGAAGTGTAATGGGACCGTCAAGACATAGTGTCATGACAAAAGCGGCTATCGTATTCTCAACATTAGATGGTGGTAATGGTAATAATAACATGGGCGACATGATAGGATTAAGCCACTAGTGAGCCGTAACAGGATTATCATTGCTCGCTGCTACATGCTACCAATTGCCGCTCTACTTCCCGCTCCACGTCGTCCCAGCGACCCGTCTGTAGGGCGTCTAGCTTTCTCAGCCGAGCCAGCCAGAACTTGGGGTCGCTGTCCTCTCCCTCGCCCTTGGTGCCGGGCTGCAACATGCGCAGCGCCAACGTGTACTCGAGAAGGGCCTCGTGGGGCCACTTGACATCGGGAAAGTCTTCGAGCAGGTCTTTGATGAACTCGACTTCCTGCTCCAAGCAAGAAATCCTCTGCTCGGAAGTCAGATTGGGCGCGATGCTGGGCTTCCCCGGCAAACCAATGACTTGAGACATGAGCGACCGGTGATAGTACCACAGGCTCTGGTCCTCGGATCCCACGTTGAGGGCCTCCTGCACCCAGTCTAGCTCGGTGCGGAGAAAAGCGGCGCGGGCCCCGTCGTCGGCCGCGCGCTCGTCGAGGACGCGGAACATCAGGCGGCTGCGGTTGTGCCAGGCGGAGAAGTTGGACAGGTCCTGCTTGATCATCCTGGTGGTGTAGGCGAACTCGGGCTCGGCGAGGCTGCGGGCGAGCAGGGCGGGGCCCTCGAGCCGCGCGACGAGGTAGCGGCGGTAGCCCCAGGCGTGGAAGTTGCGGCGGTCCCGGCCCAGCATCTTGGAGGCGAGGGCCAGCTCGGCCTCCCAGACGGCGGCGGCAGCGGGCCGCGGCAGGCGGAGGACGACCTGCTCGAGAACCCACTTGCGGTGCTTCCAGATCCAGTAGCACTTGGGGAACTCGAGGAGCAGCGGGATGGTGAAGGCGAGCTCGGACTGCAGGACGCCGGCGTCGGCGTCGGCATTGGCGTTGGCACCGACGTCAGCGGCGGCGGTACCACTCCCCCCAGTCGTTGGGGGGTTCGGGGCGGGCGGGGTCGGCGCCGAGGACGAGGACGAGCAGGCCGCGGAAGAGCGACTCGTAGAGGCGGGCGGCGAAGTAGTCGGCGACGCCGTCGAGGGCGGCGATCCAGGCGAGGGTCTGGACAAGGAGCCAGAGATTAGGCAGTGGCGCCGGACGTTCCATGTGGTGTAGTACTCGGGGTTGAGGCGCAGCAGGCGGGAGGTGAGAGCGAGGAGGGCCGGGTCGTCGAAGGCGCGGCGGGCGGTGGCGTCGCGGATGGCGTTGTCGAGCTCGCGGTAGCGCCGGATGCGGGCGAGGTCCTGCTGGCGCTGCTCCTCGGTGCGGGCGGTTCGGGCGACTCTGGCGATGCCGTGCTGCGGGAGAGAGGCGTGTAAGTCAGTCTCGTCCGTCTGCCTGCCGATATGAACGACACGAGAAGGGAGAGAGAGGGGGAGGAGAGGGAAGGGAAAGTGGGGTGAGGAGCACATACATTATCCATATCCGTTGTGCGTCAACCCTTCCCACATTGCTGTTCGACGCCTCGACAAAGCTAGGTAGCTGTGATGAGCTCGCGACGTTGTGATCAAGCTCGGGTACCTAGAAGGTAAGCCTCGGCCGGTAATTTATAGTTCCTACTGGTTGGTGAAGATGCTGCCTGCCCGACTCCGCGTGCTTGCGACACGGCAACTGCCAGCGCTGACGTCCCACCAATTACAACATGGCGCTAACCTGATATGTATTAGACCGGGTACAAGTACTATAACTAGGTACCTTGTAGCTCTGTCTCCACCTATGCAAAGCTTAAAATATGGGGCACTCCCATGCCATGTGGCAGTGACCTATCCTTGTACATCGCCAACTCCCCTCCATTCAACTCGTGAGAATATTGGTCTCTTCTGGATATACAAGTACCAATCTACCAGAATACCCACACAATCCATCCTACGGTCTCTCTGTTTCTCTCTCTTCCTCTATCCCTTGCCGAAAATATATCACGAAGCACGGGCGCCTACATAAGTATCGACCGGGAGCGCCCCCTATATACCCTATAAAAGCCCGTAGTGCCAGGCAACCTGTCACTAAAAATACAAAGCTTTGCCGGCAAAGCGTTCCATCCTTGATTCGCTGTAAATCAAAGTGCCTACGCACTTTGGTTTAAAAGAAACCTGTTAGACAAACTGCTCCCCCCTTTGTCTCGATTGTTATAGGGGGCTTCAGAGGCTCTTGCGTAAGCTACACACTTTATATTGGAGTTTTGGCCAAGAACACGATGCGCAGATGTCTGCAGGCATATTTATAGCTGATAGGAGGGCTGCAGACGAAAATAGAGTTGTAGGAGGACCGGATATGAACTTCTCAAGCTTCGCCTTCCCCTCGGGGGTTAGTTAAAGCTTTCCGATAAATCGACATCTTAAAATAATGGTGCTGCTATCCAGTTAAGATTCCGGCGGGCTCAGACATCTTCGCCTACCCGATCCCAACATAGCCACGTCGGAGAAGGCGCCAACTTCCGTCACGAACAGCGCATGAACAACACCAAGGAGGTAGTCTCGCCTCGCCTCGTGTGCCGTCGTCTCATCACTGAGCACCAGCAAGGCAAGCACTTTTGAGCCATTGAGACTGCTTCCCCCAGTCATGATACACCCACGGTATAACCCGACCTGCCTGCTCTCGACACGCCTCCCCCTCTCCCCGCCATTCCATGTCCTCTCTTCTCCTCTCCTCCCCTGCTTTTCCCTTTCTCTTCCCTCCCTAGGCAAGGCAGGTAGGTCGGTATGTGTATTATGAATTAATAGCCTCATTCTTTCGTTTTGTCAGTCAGGAAGATGCCTGTCCTGTCCCCCGACCGCTTCGTGCCTTTCCATGTCGTAGCACCCGATCGATTCCGAGCCAACAAGCACCCCCAAGAGTTGTCCACCGATGAGCGCCTCCTGCGTGCCGAGGATCCCGGCATCGACGTGTTCCGCCTTGCTGCCCGCCGGTCCGTGCCCATCTCACCCCGTCGTCTGTGCCGCTCAGACTGTATAGAGCGTCGTCAAGGTACTGTCATAGACCTGTGTCCACTCGACCGCCAGGTCAGTCATGGAGCGGTGTGGTCCGTGGGTGGCACCGCCCCTGGCGGCGTTGCCGTCGATGGAGGACGCGGCCGCCTCGTCAGCTCGGGCTCCAACGCTCGTCTATATACCACTGCCTTCTCCAGTGTGAAATCCAAGTCGGAAGAAGACCAGGAGAAACACGAGGGCCGGCTCGCCCTCGCCCTCAAGATAGACCGCATCCAGCGTGTCCTCGACTTTGACGGCTTCTCGACTTTTCCGCGATGCAAAAAGAAGACTCGACCCCCTCTATCACCCACAAGGACCACCTGGACAGGAGTAGAATGGGCCAACGATGCTCATCCCATACCTAGTGTGTTTGTCCACGCAAAGTGTCAGTGCTTGGAGGGACTGACACTCGGCAGAATCCTCCAAAGAGCGCGTCTTGCCCAACGCCCCCTTCAAGTGAGTAGTTCATGGGGGAAAAGTCCTATCTGGCACAGACGTGGAATATCCATTGATTGATTTTAGGGTATTAGACGCCCCTGGCCTGCGGGACGACTTCTACTGCTCCGTCATGGATTATTCCAAGTCCTGCGACACGTTGGCTGTCGGTCTGGGCAATCTCCTGTACGGCTGGTCCGACGCAACTGGCGTAACGCTTCTGAACGCCGGTAATAAGGATGGGTCTTGGCTCACCTCGGTGGCCTTTTCCTCCGATCAGGGCGGCAAGTCTATATTGGCCTTCGGCCGGTCCAATGGTAGCCTCTCACTCATGTCCTTATACGACAGTCTGCTTCCCCGTTTCGAGGCACAGCAGCCAGCGCCCGTGGCTTGTCTCAGCTGGCGTCCCACCGTCACCATGCGGCAATCGCTGAGCGACCACAACGCCGGCTCCATGGTCGGCACCGAGGATCTTCTCGTGGGCGATGAGCTGGGGGATATCTACTATTACTCGGTCGAGTGGCCGGAGCCCTGGGAAGTGGTTCGGGACAACTGGCCAGGGTCCATGACGCTCATAGTCCGCATCAAGGTCCACTCGCAGCAGATCTGCGGCCTCGCCTGGTCGCCGACGGGGAACGAGTTCGCGACGGGCGGCAACGACAACCTCTGCTGCCTCTTCCAGGCGGACAATGTTCTTGAGACGGAGAATGGGCATGTCGAGATCAACACGACAGAGATGTCCGCCTCCACATCTGCCTCGGCGTCCGCCTCGGCTTCGACCTCCGCTGCCAGCGCCCCTCCGAAGATCTCGCTCTGTTCAGCCGGCCCCAGCAGCAGCAACGGCACCATACGTCCGTGCGCCGGCGAAGAACCGGACTACTACTCGATGCCGCGCGACCTGGTCCGCTACCTCCCGGCGGGCTCGGAGAGGCACCGGTGGCGGCACGCGGCGGCGGTCAAGGCCATCGCCTTCTGCCCGTGGCGCGAGGGCCTAGTAGCGACAGGGGGCGGGTCCAACGACAAGTGCATCCACTTCTACCACACGACGTCGGGGGCGGCGCTGGCGACGATCGCGGTGGCGGCGCAGGTGACGGCGCTCATCTGGAGCCGGACGCGGCGCGAGATCGCGGCGACGTTCGGGTACGCGCAGCCGGACCACCCGTACCGCATCGCCGTCTTCAGCTGGCCCGACTGCCGCCAGGTGGCGGCGGTGCCCTGGGAGGGGGAGCACCGGGCCCTCTACGCCGTGGCGTACCCGGGGGGCCCCCCCGACACGTACCGCACCCGGGCGCGGCGGCGCAGCCGCACCGCCGAGGAGGGCTGCGTGGTGGTGGCCAGCAGCGACGAGAGCGTCAAGTTCCACGAGGTCTGGCTCGCGGGGCGCAAGACGACGACGCTGGGCAGCGGCGTGCTGGCCGGGAGCGATATACTGGAGATGGAGGAGGGGATTGACAAGGAGGGTGATGTCATTCGTTGATCTCGCGGACTACTACTACCCGTGCGCGGATGAGGGTGAGCAGGGTAGTTTTGGTTCCAGTGGCTCCAGCATGGTTCTTGATAGGATTCGATGGATATTCTAATGAGAGCATACCTATCCTGAGACTAGAGGGGATCCCCGTGGGAGTGAGTGTGTGTTCGTGGACATGTTTACATTCCGTCGGTACTGGTGCCTTGCTTATCCTGCTGTAGCGTTCCTGGTTGTCTCCGTCGGGGCCGCGAACAAGGGATGAGTATTGGGTGTGTGGTTTAGACGGTTCCCAGTGTGGATAGTCACGACTGATCTCATTGGGATTGGGTTATAAAAGGCCATGAATGGCACCGAATTCTCATTCTGGGTAGTATCTCCGGTGAGGTGTTATCCCTCACAGCTTCCCGGGGTGTCACTGCATCGCCTGCGGTATACTTGGCGCCCGCTTATGTTCTTTATGTAGGTCTACCGGAGCCTGCAGGCTCAGACACGGTGATAAATCATGTTGAGTACTGAAGTTCGTGGGCACGTTGCTAAGACTTGCTACAGTCTATATATAAGCAGACTAGAGACAGCCAAGTTTCTGACTTAACAGCGTTCTACCTTTGGTGGTGTCATGGTATATTAGCTTCCCGGGAAATGGAGGGGAAATTGTGCTCTGCGTCGCTGGCTCTGCTGTCCGATATGTTGAGCAGAAACTGTATCAAGGAGCCACGCGCAAGTACTGTACGGGATTTAGGGGGCATAAGCACCTGTCGTGTGTATATAGAAGGCGTTCCCACCTCTCTGTGAAGTAGATTGATTGATCAATACACGCTCATATACCTGAACTTCACTATGATAGACGAGGATATTACAGAAAAATAGAGTAATATTACACGCTAAGGCGTTACGGATGTCTTTTTGGCTTGGGAGGGGTTGTCACGGAACTATAGACTAGCTATAGAGACGCTAGAGATCACGGCACGTGACAGTGGGTACATAAGCCGACAGTGCAAACCCTGCCGGCACAGAGAGAACTTAGACCTTGTGCAATAATAATAAGTCAATACTGGAACCACCAGCAGTGAGAACTGTGACAGGGGTAGCATCAGGTCTAGAGCAAAACACCTATCCGGGAAGATCCGTATAGGGTGTCTGTCTACACGACCTTAAAAAAATCAAGTTTCCGGTCAGTCAAGAGGAGGTTAAGCATAACAGGACGATAGTTGTGGCTTGGCTAAGACTGGCGTGCAGCCTCACTTCCACGAAAGCTACCTCGGGCTTACGAGGCGTATACATATCGACTGAGCCGTATCGTCTAGGCAGATATATTTGCCTTTTATTAGGTATTTAATAGGTCAGTAAGGGTGGTAGGGGTACTTATATCCAGACCAATTTGCCATACAATTGAGGGTATGTGTGATGACATACATAATACCGTTACTCTCGCCCCCATGATACTACGTTCAAACTTCATAGTCTGCTGCTTGATGCTCGTATGCCTTGGGGGCTCATACTACCCCGCCTCCCCTCAGGCAGGTGATTGTGAATAGACGGTCAGCTTTTCTATCTCTCCCTCCCTTTCCAACTTTTTTCTTCGTCACCCCTAATTCTCATTGTCTTACTATCAGTGACTCAAGGCGCCCTAATCAATATTAGCCGGCCATTTGTTATATCCTACAAAGGACTGAGCAAAGTCCCTTACTCGGAATCGCCAGCCCCTCGGGGATCTCAACGTGCGATACTTGAGACCTTTAAAACCTTCGCTCATCACAGCCTCGATCGAAATGTCGAGCTCAGCTCTCCCACCCGTAGTGGAGGGAGATGAGGTCTGGGTTGAGAATGCCGCACTCATACGACGACTATACATTTCTGAAAGGAAAACACTCAAGCAGGTTAAAGAAGTAATGGAAGGTCAACATGGATTCCCAGATTTCCCGTGAGTGCGCGTTATCTCAAGTCGACTGCTGATTATCCAGCTAATTCGCGGGTAGTCTGTGTATTTACGAGACCAAGCTCAGGGAGAGGCTCAATCTACGGAAGAAACTCAAGAAAACCGACTGGCCTGCTATACACCAGCTTGTTCTGGACCGTGGTGGGAAAGATACTGGAGTCTACATCAACGGTTTGCAGATTCCACCGAAGAAAGTGTGGAAAGAAATTCGAAGGTCAGGTAATCAATCAGTACGTCGTAGTACGTCGATATCCTCCGATTAATGATAGCCAGGTGAATGTATATTGACGACTTGTTCAGGCCAGCGCCAACTTTCAGCGGGTGTAGTTGTGCGAACACCCTCGCCTTCAATCGGCTCTCCCATATTATTCCCATCTTCACCAACACTGGAGTCCCAGATTCCTCTGCTAATGGAGGCTCAACTGACGCACACGAACGTCGCTTTACAGGGCTGGATTTCAGCACCAGGTATGCCTTTTATTGCAAGATCGCGGACGTCCCCTTATCCTAAGAACGGGTTATCCTACAGGACCAAGTCATGGCAATATCTCAGGCCTGTCTACCTCACAATACATCGGTGCGACAAACGCTCTGGGCAGAGCCACAGAAGTACTAAGCAACATCGACGTGCTATTCCACCGTCCATATCTCGAATCTATGCCGATTAACATGTTTGGAAAAACAACCCAATGTAAGAATCATCACGTGGAAGAATTTACGACCCATTATGCTTACGACACAACAGTAATCATTAGCAACAATGTCCGAGCGTCACAAAACGCCGGTGCGGTTAGTGGCCAGCAGCCAGATGTCGACAGTTTTAAAAACATCATGCACGTCGTACTCGGCGTAAACCGTGCAGTGCCCTCTACGATGGGTTCCTCCCATCAGCTTGAATATAGCTCTTCAGTCCCCGCCGTAAACTTCGACAGTTATTATTTCCTAACTAGAGTTTTATATATCCTCTCGAACAAGATGACACATTCGATTGATCGATCAATTATCGAGATTCTCATTATTGGCCTGCAGAACAAGCTACTGTTGCAGCTACTGTTGCAGTTTCTCCGAAGTGATCTTCCTACCGCGAGGGCCGCTTGGGAGAGTTCGGTGGAATTTGCCTCGATGACACGTCGCATGGATTTATTATATTCCTTACTAAAGGCCGGCCTTGAACACCCTGACTGGATCCTTGCTGATGGTCAGACATATCTTGCCATCGCCGCGTCAGCAGGTCGGCTTGACATCATCCAGGGTCTATTGGGAATAGGGTTACGCGCGGACAACGAAATTAAGCTCAATCTGAAATTGATGTCCCTTCCATGCGCAATCCTGCAGGCCATTCACGCGGGAAGTATTGCTTGCGTGGAGGCATTGCTTCAAGGATGCGATGTCAACCGTACCATGGCCGAATATCAAGATGAAAATATAGGCTCCATTTCCAATTTCAGTCTTTTATTTTCTGCGATGGGTCCCTCTGGGATCTATTTGACCAAATATGAATACCCCGAGGAATTTAAATTCGTTGAGGAGAAGTATAGTTTATCTCAGAATGCTTTTCGGTTGAATCTAAACGATGAAATGCACAGCCGGGTTCTGGATATGTTTCTTGACCATGGAGCAGATGTCGATTCTCGACAGGAAAACTTTTTAAGTTGGTTCGACGGAATGTCTCCCCTGGAGAAGTTACATTCCGAAAATGATGTTCCCTTGCAATGGAAGCTGAGTTTCCTGGACCAAAGCTACTACTGGGATACTAAGCTTTACGAAAGGCTAAGTCCATACAGCTTGAGGGAAGGCACGCAGATTAGTCGCCCAGGCATATGTCAGTCAGCAAAGCAGGGGAGAGGCTTTCTTCAATCTTATTTGGATTCGCGGGCAGCGCAACATCCAGCTGACAGGACACGACTGCTAGAGCTCATTCTTGCGGAGCAGTTCTTCATAGAGCATCGCGACATCGATGCTCAGGTTGTCCAAGGCCTCGTGGACTTCGGTGTAGATATCAACCTTCCGACGATGATTACGGCTCCAGAGACTCTCTGCCGCCAGTTGGTTTCAATAGCGAACCGACTAGGTTTTACCGATGCTGCCTCGTCCCTCCTGCGACTCCTAGTTTGTCAAGGAGTGGTCATTGACCAGGATTCTACGAATGCTGCTATAAATCAAGATGATTTAGGCCTTCTGCCCCAGCTTGCTGATTTCGGGGCAGATATAAAGAAATACGGGGATAAAGCCCTATGCAGTGCTGCTTGCTTTAACAATTTCGAGGCTGTATCGTGGCTATTGCAGGCCGGAGTTGATATCAATGCTAGCATATCTTTCAAGGCTAGAATATCTCCATCCTATACCAAGAATGCAATCACATTCACATGCTATACCGAGACGATTATAGCTTATATAATCTCGAACCGCAAACGAAGCGAGTATTGGGACCAAGCGAGCACTGAGATGCTTGCTTACATGGTCCACCGTGGTGCAAAGTTGAGGTATAGTCCTGACGATTTAAGCAGCTACGATTTTTTAAAATCGTATATTGGATGGGTTCATATTTCGCATGAAGCCCACGTGGAAACATTGAAGCTTTTTTTAGACTCTGTTGCTTGCCCGGAGGACTTGGGAACCAGTCAAGAATCGCTGCTAGCGTCGTGGCAACCATCCCGTTACACTTCACAATCTGCACGCCATCGTGATCCTGCCTTGGATGCGTATGAACTGCTATTAGAGCGCGGATGCCCTATTCGGAGACATTGTCAACTGGCGACTTATATTTCCTACGGTGGTCGACGTGAGGTAATCCACAAACTTTTGGATGCTGGGGCTGATGTAAACGCATACTCACAGGACCCTCTTTTGCGTATCAGATACCCAATTCAGGCGGCAGTTGCGACAAAATGTAAGGAGCTTTTCGATCAGTTGCTGAGGAGAGGGGCAAATGTCGATCAGCCCGCAATCGGATATTATGGACGGACGGCACTTCAAAGTGCCTGTGAGCTGTGTGAAGGGGAACGCAAGATGGACATGATTAAAACCCTAATCGACATGGGTGCAAATGTGAATGCACCTGCGGCGGAAAGCTATGGCATGACGGCGCTACAAATTGCGGCATGCAATGGCTATATGGGGACTGCTCTTGTTCTGCTAGAGCATGGTGCCGAAATCAATGCGCCTCCTGCAAAAGAGGGAGGTTACTGCGCTTTGGATGCGGCTGCTACGAATGGGAGGCTCGACATGGTAAAGTTGCTGCTGAATCTGGCAGCTCACAGCTATCGTCGAGGAACAACTGGATACGCAGGTGCAATCGACTTGGCAGAGGAGAGTGGACACCTTGCTGTTGCTGAGTTGATACGCGATCATATTAAAACGTTCGGAAACTGCATCATAGTCGATCTTGGAGACGTCGACCTTGTTAACGCGCCAGACGACGATGGGGGCGGGAATATCGATAACTGGGGCGTATAGGGAAGCAGATTTATGCTTGTAATATTTCGTTAGGCCAAAGTAGTTTCACTTTTCTTTGTTATTGTGTGCCGACTTAATAGTTGTCTAGATTCTCTTTCCTGTGCGTATGAACTGATTATACTGTTAACTTATTGCTATCTAAGCCACTGGGTGGCTGATGGAAAATCTCAATCAATGGCCCATAATGATATCAGCTGCTTTCTCGGCTACGGCATACACCGTAGAGAGAATGTTACCGCGCGGGATCAACGGAAAGATGCTAGCATCGACGATACGAAGATTCTCCGTGCTATACACGACCAATTTAGAATCTACTACTCCGCCTTTTCCCCTGGGCAGCATAGCAGCCGACCCGCAAGTATGGTGAGCACTGGTGGCCGTGTCAATGACATACTTCTCAGCCCCTTCGAGATCGCCGACGTGGAAGGCGTCCGGGTGGTTGCGCTTCCCGTCGGGTTTCAAGAATCGCGCCAGTGGCTCCGAGGGACGCAGTTTGGTGTCGAGGGCCTGCAGATGCCGGGCCAATATCTCCAGGTCGGCTGGGTGCGAGAAGTACGACGGGTCGATATCCGGGACGGCGTTGACATCGGCGGATGATATATGAGAAGAACCCCGCCAGAAAGGGTGTGACTGTATGCAGCCTAAGCTGACGAAGTTCTCAGGGAGTAGCTGCGTGCCCACGAAGCTCTTGCCGCCCTCGTGGAGGTTCGTTTGGGCTAGAAACATAAGCCAGGCGCCCGAGATTCCATCCGGGGCCTCGGTGATTGAGCGGATCGTGTCATCGTACTGCGAGTCAGTGGATCCTTCTGGGCGAGGAAGCTTGTCTAGCAGTGCCGAGGCGTCCGGCGTCGACATGAAGGCGTGGGATTGCATGCCCCCAATGGTGAAAGGTCCGGCTTTGTTCTCGACACAGAGCTTTTGGGCTAGGGCAAGTGCTTCGGGCTCCTGGCGCATGAGCGGATCTCCAGTGACAACGCCATCCACTACCTCGTAGCTCAGGCCTGTCATCAGATGGTCTTGGAGGTTCTCGCCGACACCCGGGAGGTCTACATGGGTCTGAATTCCATGACGATCGAGTAGTTTCCTATCGCCAATGCCCGAGAGTTCGAGCAGCTTGGGTGTATTGTATACGCCGGCTGCCAGTACGATCTCTCCCGTAGCGAGAAAGGTCTCAGTCTTGCCGTCCACTAAAGCGAGCACGCCCGTGGCCTTGATGGCGCCAGAGTCTGTCTCGTTGAATAGAATTCTGTGGACCTGGGCGTCGGTAAAGATTCGTACGTTGGGTCTCTGGCCAGCGGGACCGCCATGGGCGGTGCCAGCATAGCTTCGAACCTTGGTTTCCGGATCGACGGTTGCCGTGTTACTGTAGCCGCCGGTGGAACTGCCCGAGAACGGATCTAAATAGGAGGGATACAAAATTTAGTTAGTCAACGGCATGACCAATTTCCAGACGTGCCCTACCCGCCTATCGACCTCATATAAGGTTGCTTTCGAGGGACTTGACTCACCGGCGCTGGTGACCATGTTCAACCCCTGAAAGCTCTCAATCCATGCCTTACAAAGCGGATTTTCGAGCACACCAGGGAAAGAAACCTTGATAGGACCCGAGGTACCACGGTACTCGTTGATCCAGTCAATACCAAGGTGTTTGAGCGTTGCCTCATTCGATGGTGGAATAAGAGTGTATGACTTCCGGTACGAAGGAACCAAGCCATCCCAGTCCCAGCCGGGGTTCCCCAGCTTGGCCCAGGCATCAATCTCGGCCTTTCCAGGAGCGATGAACGCTTGGCCGTTAATAGCAGAGGATCCCCCGAGCACTTTGCCTAACGGTTGTCGAACAAATCAACCGTCAAGACCCTGCTGGGGTACAGACTGAAACTGCCAGTCGGCATCAGAGCCCATGAGAGAAGTCCATAGGGCTGGTATATTGACCCGGGGTCGAGGGACAGGTCTTTGCCAGCCTCGAGCACCAAGACCTCGACGCTGGGATCTTTGGACAGTCGGTTGGCGACGACGAGGCCGGAAGTGCCGCCGCCGATGATTATGTAGTCTGGGGAGCGTTGAGGAGCCATGAATAGGGGATATCACTTACGAGAATGTGCGTGTTCCGAGATATAAGCCTAAAGAAGAACTTGAGCTACGATGGAGGGACAATTTAGGGCGCAGCTTAAACAACAGAACTGGGAAAAAAGATGCTATGGAAAGCAAGTCCGAACGTGAAGTAGAGGGTCCCAATGCTTGAGACGCAGACAGACTCCTACAAAAGACCTATACCTCGCCCTAGGCGCGCCCAGCTGCTGTAACAGGCAGTGGACGGGTCAATACTACCAACCCTGTAGATTGCACAACAGCGAAATCCGACCGTGAGGACACACCGCCATTCGAATGTCGACAAGAGCCATGCTGGACAGCGAAAGGGTAGGGAGTTACAATTCGAATTCCCTTCCCACCAGTCGAGGCCTGCCATTCAGTATGCAGTTAGTAGATCCCCGTTGGTGTTGGTGACTCCAACACCGAGCCGAGACCGAAGCGGAGCACCAACTCACAATGCATGACAATGGGTTTGAAAGCTTAATCGAGAGCCAAGATGTTAGTGAAAGACAAGTTCAAGGAGACTTATTGCCAATGGTACGAGTCCTTCTAGACATCTATGTTATGCATGCTCAATTTTCTCGTTTCTTCTGCGTTCTTCCTCATCATTGATTCTGCTGTGTCAGCCCTTCACCCCTCGACGCTTACCGGGAAAACCGTGTTGTGGGTGATTTGACCAAGACTGAGCTCATCAACCGAGACCCAAAGCTCTTAGAATTGTATACTCATGATATACTGTCAGAGGCTTCTTACCTTACGGCCAACAAACTAAGCGATCAAGAGGTACAATGGGATGACATGGTTCTGAAGATGGAGAGGAAGCTGAGGAAGGACGACTTTAACCCGAGTGTGATCAATCGCAGTTCGACCGCAGCGGAGGCAGGGATCAGCCGTCGCCGCAATCGATATAAAGCAATCCCGCCGCTTTGAAAGCAAAACACGAGGGGCAGCGACGTTGGGATACCTATCTGTGGCGGCCCCTGCATGCCTTCTAACTTTTCTGTCTCGCCAACTTTAGCGCTCTCACGGCTGCTCGGTCTCCTCTACCGGCGACATGTATCGAGATGCCTTAGGGAGGCCATGACGTGATAAGTTTCGGAAAGCCGAAAATAGAATATCGATCATTTTCGCCGTCGTTTCGTGCTCTTCACATCTCGGGGGTCATCTACACGTGGACGGTGTGGGGTGACTCACAGACGACCGCGGCACTCTGTAAGCGGGCGCCGGCTGGGAGCCCTCACTTAGATGGTGCTGATGTGTGGCGCACAGCAAGCATGTGGCGCTGTTGTGGCTGTCTGGACGCTGTCGCACACGAGGCGTCAGCACGTGTGTGCCCTACTTGCTTGCGGTCTTGCGGCAGGACTTGGCTTGAGTTCAGACTGATAGCGGCTCCGTGTAGCCACGCAATCTCTCCTACAACGTCAATCTCTGATCTACCTTGTTATTCAACACAGTTTGCTTATGAATGTTTGAAAGGCGTAACTAGTCTAGGTAAAATACCAAGAGATGCCCGCTTCGGCTCCGTGAGCTCTAGGGTGGGGCCGTATCTATATATGGAGTACATAGTACGATTACGTAGGTAAGTACCCTTAGGAAGCCTTACCTACTGCCTTAGCTCCGACTTGAGCAACATGATAGCAACATGATTCGAGGGAAAGCCATCTTTTGGAATAGACAACATCTGGTTTTTATTGGAAATCAGATATAGTGCATCATGTTTAGTCTATGGATACTTGAGGGCAATCGGTCTCGGCGGTGTAGACAAATCTCATCTGATGCTGGTACCTTGTAGTCAAAGTACTGGGCTGGGGTGTGGCTGAGCCCACATTACCTACCCGGTTGGGTTAGTGAGGGGCATGCATGTGCTTCTTGCACGACGGGGGGGGCCACCTGACATGTCCCACAGGGACAGCATGCGGTAGCCGTAGGGAATGGTGGTAGGGAATGGCTTACAAACTGGTAGGTGCTTTGGAGCCTTGAGCCCCCATCCCGTCCCACTGAGTCCGCCTACGGTTAGTGACAATGGCCCCCCAGATGACATCCCCCCGATACCCTCGACCCTCCTCCTACATAGACCGACTCACCCACTCTCCGTTCTATCTACACTATCTACCAGCAGTGACTCCCGACTCACGGCCATCCAAGTCCATCATCGGTTATCTATCAGTCCTCGCCGTGTCAGTCCACCATCAGGTACTCTCTACAGTCAGCAAGGTGAGTGAGGCCGATCATCATGTGGTCTATCTAGTCTAGTCATTCATTGTCCATTCATTGTCCATTCGTCATCCGTCGGTTCGTCATGGTCACAGTCACCTGCCCCGACCACCCCTCCTCCTCGCCGGCCTCTCTGCCTGCCTCTGGCCTCCTCTGCCTTTTCTGCCTCCTCTCCTCTGTATCTGCTATGACAGTACATGTACTGCACTGCACTATACTATACCAAACAAACAAACTACACTGCATATGCACATCTGGTACCGCATGCACACCGCACGAGTACGGACGGTAGCAAGAACACAATAGAGAGCGCAACGACAGAGAGACCCAAGACAACGAGGTAATCGGCCAGAATCAATTACAGACACAGACGGGCAGACGGGTCACCAGCAAGCAGCCGGGCACACACAGAGAGAGAGCTGAGTGCCGAAGCAACCTGCTAGACTAGGTCCAGGCAGTGTAGGCACGGGCCAAGGCAACCACATTGTCCCACGCCGCAGCGCAGCGCAGCACAGAGCACATTGTCTCTCTCTCTCTCGTCTCGCTGCTCTCGTCATTTGCTACCTATTCTTTCTTCCCCCAACCCCTCCTGTCCTTCCTTTCTTTGGCCCGTCATCCCTCATTACCTATACTGCTGTCTGTCTACGCACAACCCGTCTTTACTTGCCTCACCCCACGCCATCGCCAACGTCAGCATTGCTACCTACCTGTCTATCCGTGGCCTGCCTGTCCTAGCTTCTGCCTGGCTTTTGCTTGACCGCATCCCCTCCCACCACTGACGCACCGACCTGAACCTTAAACCAACAGACACTGTCCGATTTCCTAGGAATCATCAGCGCCACCTGCTAACATCCCGACCAAGTTTGCTTGCCATCATCAATAGTCAACGACTTTAGACCACCTCCTACTTCTCACCACCAACTCGGCCAAGATGCGGAGCAAGTTCAAGGACGAGCACCCCTTTGAGAAGCGCAAGGCCGAGGCCGAGCGCATCCGCCAGAAATACTCCGATCGTATTCCTGTAAGTGCCCAACCCCGCCTCGCCGCCTCGCATCACCGCCGCCGTAACCCACCCCTAGCCTGCGACCTTGACATCTCGTACTAACCTCGAGCCTCTCTCTCGCCGTCTAGGTCATTTGTGAAAAGGTCGAGAAATCCGATATCGCTACCATCGACAAGAAGAAGTACCTCGTACCAGCGGATCTGACTGTCGGCCAATTCGTCTACGTCATCCGGAAGCGCATCAAGTTGTCCCCCGAGAAGGCCATCTTCATCTTCGTCGATGAGGTCCTGCCCCCGACCGCCGCGCTCATGAGCAGCATCTACGAAGAACACAAGGACGAAGATGGGTACGTCCCTCCACCCTCCTCCGCCATTTATCCGTCCTTTTTGCGTATAGTCTGTACGTGTGGCTAACTTCTTCCCTCCCTGCCTAGATTCCTCTATATTACGTATTCGGGAGAGAACACCTTTGGCGAGGTTGCCTGAGTCGGGGCTGCTGCTCGTTTCATTGCTTTCGGGGTTCCTCGGCGTTTGACAGGTTCGACTTCACGGTTGCGATAATGTGCGATGCAAGATGCGATATGGTTTTTTATTATGTAAGAAATACGGAATCGCCCCGCCGCGGGGAGGGCTTCAGCTTCCCGTCGTCATCTTTATAGTCGTGCTAGGGGGTTTCTGGGCCAGGGGATCCGCACGCTTGATTGCGCGCTACCCTGGTTTCAGTTGACCGACCAATATGATCAGTAGTGGCGTTCCGCCCACCAATTTACCTGTCTAGAGAATGCTATGCTGTGTTTTGGCATGGGTGCTTGACTACGTGTGTGTGTGTGCCTCATCTGTATTTGTATCGTAGCTTTGGATATGGGCTGTGGACTGTGGACTGGAGCGTAACTTGGACAAGAACGGGGCGCTGTGTTGTGCGTCGTAGCACTGTGATGTCGGCATGGCTACTTAATTTGCAAGCCACGAGTCGAAAGCAGAAGAAGAGGTGTAAGATGGCTGGTTCCGGTGTTCAGTCATACTTATGTGCTGTGCGATGTTGAATGGTTGGTGGCAGAGATGACTGCGAATACCCCTGTTCGAAACGATAAACGTACTACATACATGCTCAAGCATTAGTGGGCGTTTGAGAGGGATCCAAGGTTCAAAGGGTGGGAATATGGAAATACGGGCTTCTGTTGTCCTTATTGCTATCTGATAGTTTTCCAGCTCGTATGTGTTATTGTAAGCCTTATCTTGATCTTCATGCCAGATCCCGAAACAAGACAATGTGAGCATAGATTTCCGTAATCCCTGCTCTTGTAGATTAGATTACTTAGTCATATAAAACCGTGATGTTTGTTGAGGGGGGAGCGGTCGACAGACTTCGCAACTATACTATACCTACGAGTACTACTGGTCGTGCTGGCTATGAAGATCAGGGGCATGACGATGAGTAGTTACCGGTAGGAGATATTTAGTCCGGGGGCGAGTTATCTGGGTTAGACGTTAGATAAGTGTATGTCCAGTCGAACTACACAAATTGGTTAATCTGAAAAATGAGTTGTCATTCTATTGTGTAGCTGGGACACCCCTCCGGGTTCATCCTCGCCGTTTTTAGGGTTACCATGGTAAAATGCGCGATTCAGCGATAAACCATGATAACATCACAAGTAGCTACCTAAGCTTTGCGTTTAATAAAATTACCCGAAGCCATTCAATCCAATGTCTTCCCCTTTGTTGTTATGACGTCCCCCTATCCTCGACTCTCGTCTCGCCTCCACTGTCGAAGACACGAAAGGAGAGCACATTAAAATCTCAACTAAATCGAGGTACAGGGAGAGCCAGCGAGGTTTTACGATGAAAGAAGTGGGCGAACATGTGACTACGGGACGGCATAGCATATGGTGTGGTTATCGACGAGGAGGAGGAGGAGGTGTACGACGTGACCGGATTCTAAGACTAACAAACATCTGGGTGGTGAGTAGAAGTATATAGAGCCGCTCTCGTGTGACTTTCGCACCGTAGTTCATCGGCTGACGAGTGCGGTCGTACCTGGCCTTGATTGACGTCGCGGGCTGAGACGTGACGAAGAAGTTCGACAGATATCTCGTCTGGGAACCCCTACGCCGGTATAGGCTAATAATACCTGGCGCATAGGCTTGTCGGGGCGCACCAGGCGATGGGCGAGAATGGTTCTTTGCAAAACATTGGTCTAGATCATGTAAACAAGTAAAGTAAAGTAGACTATCAAGGCACGCACGCCTGTTTTATATACTTATGAACTTGTGGGGTAGAGATCTATCTACCCGGCCTTCGTTTCAAATAGTTATCTATCTATTCCCAGTGAGTATTGATGACGTCGACAATAACCCCGTGATCCTCGTGCTGCTTCAGTCCCGAGACCACGACGACCGCGACGATGCCCTCGACGCCAGCGACACGGACTAGGAGGAGGAAGAGTCAGCGTTGGAAACTCGCATCGCGAACAGAAACGGGGGATAAGGCGTAGACTAGGGCATTCCACTCTATTTCAACCTAGGCGCTGGCTGGCGGCAATAGGGTGAGTGAGGGGGGGTGAGTGAGAAGGCGAGTGAATGACGGTAAACGGAGATGCTTTTTCAAGAAAACACGAGAAAGAGGAGAAAAAAAAGAAAGATAAAAAAACCGGGATAAAAAGGAGCACAACATACTGGGCACCCCGCCCCCATGAATAGCATACGCCCCCGCCCCCTCCTCGCCCAGGCCGAACTTGTGCCGGAAGGCCGCCTCGTCGCCCGCGAACTTGCAGTGGAGGAGCCACGAGCTGGACCCGAAGCGCAGCACGGCGGCGCGCTTCCGGCGCACCCAGACGTCGTTGTCGGGCGTGGTGCCCGCGCCCACGGCGGCCTGGAAGAGCACGTGCTCGCCGCCGGCCGTGGCGATGGAGATGACGGTGGGCTTGTTGCCGGGGGAGGCGGAGAAGGGGAGCAGGCGCGCGTAGAGGAGGTGGCCGAGCTCCCAGGCGTCCGAGGCCGTGAAGGAGGAGAGGGTGAAGGAGTCGCAGGTGGCTTTTACTTCTTCGGGCTGTTTGTCGTTCGGGGTCAGTTGGGGTGATTGCTTTTGGATGAGAGGGGGGAGTTATGTGTGAGGTAGGGGGTATGTGGAATACTATGCCGTATTAGAATGAGCAGCATATGCGATATATTTCATATATATATAGGATATTCATGTCATTCGTCCGCTATACACGGAGTATACGTAGAATACAAAGGAGATGGATGTATAGCACTCACATCATTCGGCGGGCTCGGGATCGGCTTCGGAGCGCCCCCTTCAGCATGGGCGGCGAGCACGGCACGCAGCCCGACGCCAGCGGATTTATCTTTGCGGGTGAGGACCCTCTGCGCCATTGTTCTTCCGAAAAAAAGTGACCGGTTTATTATGTCGTTCGCTCGGAGTCATTTGACGCGGTTGATGTTCGAAGCAATATCGGGCCCGTCTACTTAGTTTAGCGGCCGGCGCCATCTCTCCCTTTTTACGTAATCGGAGCTGTCTCCGCCGGCCGACGTCATTATGTACGGGAATGACATAAAGTAAACAAAATAACCAACCCGAGCAAAAGAGAAGAAGGGGCTTTACTAGATAGCTCAACAGGAAACTATCAGTGAGCCACAAGAGTTATCACCAGCCATGAGGTATCATTTCCCGTCTTGTATTAGATAGTTAGTAGAAGTTACCCAAATTTAGAAACTCCCAGCAGCCCAAATCAAAGGACGATCCCGACTCACCTCTGCCACATCTTCCCCACCGTCGACTGCGGCTGCTAGTCGGCCAGGTTCTCCCGCTTGGCCTGGGCCCCGGGGTCGGTCCGTAGAGCGGTTCTGCCCGTACATGTATGTATGTCGACGAGTGAGGGGGCCTGCTACCTACCTAATATCACAACCCACCCCCCTTGAGATATTTCGTTTAGTCGGTACATTCCCATACAACAACAGCATGGAGGTAAGAGCGAAGGAAGAAAAAGAAGGTTGGATAGGGGTAAGGGGGCGGAGGGGAGGGGAGGGGAGGGGAGATATGGGACTGACACCATGACTAGATAGGTAGTCGTGGGCGCGGTACTCCCCCTCCTGCTTTGCCGTCCTCGGAAGGCTTTGCTTGTACTGCCTTGTCGCTCATCGTGCTCGATTCTCTTCTCTCTTCTCTCTTCTAACTTATTTTCTTCTTCTTCTTTTACAATGGAGTTCGCATCCCGAGCCTCGCATTGCATGAATCCCACGACACCTGGTTATCTAGTGCAGGTACGTAAATCCCGTCCCGGCATACGTCCGCTTCAACGTCGAGTACCGAGTATACCACCACAGCCAAGCACTTAACTTACAATACAAACCAACTAATCACTAATTTCTGATCACACAGGGCGCCTCCCTCATGTAGTAATAAAATTCATAGTATAGCATATCCGCTGGTAATTTGTTTTTTTTGTGATGTGATGCCATATTCGCTACCTACCAACCATCCTTACTTCCTTACTTATCCACAAAATAACACAACCGTGGCCGTAACCGTGACCGTGGCCCGGGGACACCACCTCACAAAAAAAAAAAAAGAAAAAAAAAAAAAAAGCAACTTTTTCTTATAGAATCCATGATATGATAGAACATGTAACGTGTCGAGCCCGACCGACCGACCTTGACCACCTTTGCCTTGCCTCTACTCCTTGCACCCCACTTTTGCAAGTCAAGCATTTGCCAAACAACACATACACGAGACGCCAACGCCGAGCAAGAAAGAAACAACGACAACAAATCAGAGCAACAAAAAAAAAAACAAGGAAAAAAGAGGTATATCGTACAATGGTATGGTGAATGCCGAACTTCGTCCAAGTCCTTATCATCAGCATTAGTTGCCAGGCACTATCGAACACTCGAAAGGCCCTCAACAGAAAACCCCACCGATTATAACTAACTGCTGCACCTCTTTTCTGCTGTTGCAAAGCGGACACGCCACCGGGCTGGGCGGCAGGGTATCACGAGCCATCTTGAGCTATGCATCATCTCACTCCTGTCCGACCGAGGCGCCGCGTCTAGTCGCCCAAGAGTCGGCCCTAAAACACATGCCACTAATTCAAAAAAATAAAAATAAAAGAAAAAATAAAAGAAATGAATGATGTCAGTTCCCAAAAGATATTGTTCTCGACAAAGCAAACGAGTCCGCAAGGAAGCAGCTACCCCTCCAACACCGTGATAACAAGTGGGGAAACCGGATGTAAAGTCATATCCAGCCTGACGCCGATATGCTGATGATAAACAGGAGGAAAGGAAAATAAGAAGCGGCCGCAGACTGTCAGTCAGTCTGCCCTATGACGGGTTGACTTTCTGGCGTTTGTTGTGTGCCATGCGAGGCGTAGGTGGGTTCTTCTTGCCCACGCCGTTGACTTGAGGCCCGCCATGACCGGCCGGTGTCGGAGCGCCGCTGTCCTCCTCGGCCTTCACGGCTGATGGCCGTCTACGCTTGTTGCTTGCCGGGCTGGTATTCGCGCTGGGGCCGCTCGAGTTTGTACCTTGTGCACTCTGCTGGAGCTGCATGCCCGGTGCTTGCATGTGGCCCTGCGCAGGACTTCCCATGTGCGGGGAATTCGGAAGCTGGAGATGCGTCGCGGCGGGTGAGGCACCCAACGGGAATTGGCTGAAGCTCGGTGTTCGTTGGTTGGGTGGTATGCCACCCGCCGGGTGCCCATTCATAGTCGCCTGCTGGGGAGCGCCTGCGACAAACGTGTTGATGTACTGGTCCAGAGCCTGATATGGGGAGAGAGCAGGATGTAACTGGTGAAATTGGAACAATGACTGTTGGGAGAAGGCGTCAGTAACCGCTATACTGTTAGGCCGTTCCAAAGGTAGGCAAGTAGTTGCTCGTCACGCCAGCTACTCGCCGGATAACTCGAATATAACAACTTACGTTCATTTGGCCCATCACCTCGACGATCTGGAGTATGGACATTAGTTTCCATCTCAAAAAAGAATTGAACTCCAGGGATTACGTACCTCGAGGAACTGGAATACTGATTCTGTTATGCCGATATTGCTCTTGACGGCGGAATGAGGTATTACAAAATCAGGCGGCGGGTTGGGCGGCGACTTCATCTGCTTTTTGCCCTTCTTGTTCATCTCGGGAGAGGCGTTGGCGTCTTGTCCGTTGACCTTCTTCCAATCCTTTGCCCATAGATGTGTTGGTCTAGCCGCGTTGATGACCATTTTCCGGGACACATATTCCTCATGGTTCTGAGTGCAGAACTCCAGCATGTCCAACTTCTGTTCATTGTCAAACTGTGCTTTCAGATGCCCCGTGGCGACCACCTAACCGAACATGTCAGCAAGTAGGTTGAGAAAAAGGCCCCTGGCAAAGCTGTGTATACGTACATGAGAGTTCTCAAACCAGTATATCAAATTGGCTCTGGGATTCTCAAGAAAATGAAAGCCGTTGGGCAATTGCCTATCGGACGTGCCCCTTTCGAACGTGAGCTGGATCTGGCGAACACCACTCTGAAAATTCGTATGAAAGAATCTCGCGAGCGCTGGCTGTACTATCTCGTACATCTTATCTGACGGTCCGTGTTCGTCTTCAGACCCATTAGCCGGCAGCGAAAGCCGGAAGACGCCTTTATGTGAGAAGAATCGATCAACAAAGAGCTGCCAATAGTTGAAGTCATCTTTGCATTTCGAACTCTATTCAACAGGTTAGAAATAGGTTACATCTTTCGAGTGAAGCGAGTGCGACGAACCTGGAAGTTACTGAGATGCTCGCTAAACTGCATCAGCTTCAGCATGTGGTGACCCTTCATCATACTATCGGTCCTGTGTTGCTGGGCTTGCATGTGCATATTGGCAAGTTGCTGCTGCTGATGTTGTTGTAACAACTGCGCGTTGGGCTGTTGAGGTTGGTTTGCCGTCTGATTCTGCGCCTGCGCCTGTGGTTGCTGCTGCTGCTGCGGTTGCTGCTGCGGTGGGGGTTGCTGCTGTTGCGGTTGGTTGGTCTGGGCTGCGTTCTGGCCTTGAGCCTGTGGCTGGTTGGCTTGGCCGCCGGCAGGCGTTGCTGCTCTCTGAGGCCCCTGGACAGCTGCAGAGGGTTGCTGAGCTTGGTGCTGACCATGCTGCTGTTGATTTTGCTGCTGGGGTTGCTGTGCCTGTTGAGGTTGCTGGGGTTGGCCTTGTGGTTGCGGTTGGGGCTGTTGCGGCTGAGGCTGCTGGTTTGGGGCAACAGTGGCGGGCATCTGCTGAGCCATGGACTGAGCAAGCTGGTGTTGCTGCAAGTTCTGTATCTGCTGTGGTGTTATATGGCCTGGGTGGCCGGGCTGGCCAGCTTGGTGCATCGCGTTGTTGGCCGCCTGCTGGGCTTGCTGTTGCTGGGCTTGCTGCTGCTGCTGCTGTTGCTGCTGCTGCTGTTGCTGTTGTTGCTGTTGCTGTTGTTGCTGCTGCTGCATGGCCAGCTGCTGTAACGCCATTTGCTGGACATCTTTAAGTTAGCGGCCATATCTCAAGCTCAAAGAATAGATGGTAGCATCTATCACCCAATGGGGCATCCGCCATGGACTCTGAACCCTACTCACCTGTTGCTGGGGATTTGGGTGTTGCGCGCCTTGTGGAAGATGGCCCTGTGGCATATGCCTGGGCATCTGTGCGGGTATGCCAGCCTGCCTCAACTGCGCAAACTGCTGGGCATTCACCATGGGCATGTTACCTATCATCTGCTGTTGGATCAGAGCGGCCTGCCTCTGCTGTAGGTAGCGATTGTGATTTTGTTGTTGTACGTATAGATTCTGGGCTGCTAAGTTGGGATTTTGGGCGGCCACTACAGCGACGTCAGCACGGAGGACCGCATGTAGACGCGGATGGGGGACACTCACTGTAGTGCTGCTGCTGTTGAAACATCTGTGGGTTGAGATGTTGCAGAGCGTGAGCATTCGGACCGGCGCCACCATGAGGCATGCCTCCCATTATGGCGGCAGCAGAATTCACCTGGCCGCCGGGGGCGGAAGCGGCCAACTGAGCGGCCATCTGGGGGGATATACCGGGCTGGGCGCCGGGTTGACTTGGATTATGAGCCATACCGGGAGCACCCATGGGATGTCCGGGATGGACGCCAGGGTGCTGCGGCATGTTTGGGTGGAAACCCGGGGCCATACTCGCCATCATATCTAGCAATGTCGACTACCCACAGCGTGGATATCGACGGGGAACGCTTGGCTGTCTTATCATGCACGTATGGATTGGCGGTGAGCAGTGCGGTGCGCTAGGCACGAACTATGTTGGGCGGCGGCCGATCCGCGCGCGCGTCGTGGACTTGTCGGTCGATGTAGCACGGCCGGCAGTCTGAGCGGTTTTGAGAGGGGTTGAGAAAAGTAGCGCAAAGGAGGCCGTGTGGAGCGCGGCGAGTTGGGAGACGGCGATGTCGCGAGGCGACGACGCGGTGGGCCCGAGGTGTGAGGCGTGCAAATATATCGGCGCCAGTACCGTCGTCGTCGTCGTCGTCGTCGTCGTCGCGATCGTCGTGGATGGATGTCCAAGGAATACAATACAACAGGCTCGTGTACGAGCAAGAAAGACAAAGCGCGGAAGCGGTGCGGTCCTACACGGGACGCGGCGGGCGCGGTAGGCGGGAGCGGTAGTAGGCAAAGGTCCTGCTACCTGCTAGGGCTGATGACGGTTGTGTTAATGGCCGTAGTATACAAGATCAAGATAGACGGAGACGAAGGCAGAGAGGATGCAGAAGGCAGACGATGGAAACGAGGCGCTGTCACGAACACCAGGCGCGGCAGCACATGGCCGGGGCGGGATATCACGACGGGACGATGGGACGATGGGACGGGGGAGTGTGATGCGGTAGGCTGCAGAGCAGTTTGCCCCCGAGTCGCCGAGTCGGCGACGTAGCGGGCAGGGAGTGTGACGGCTAATGGACGGGGTACGGACTGAACCCAGCTAGCACCAGGTGTCGGTCGGTATGGCTACCTACCTAGTAGAGGGATGGGGATGCGCGCGACGGGTAAGTGTAAGTAGGTAAGGTTAGATGGGCAGGCAATGGGGCAGTAGGCAGTGGGCAGTAGGCAGTAGGCAGTAGGCGAGCGACGGCGGGTTGGGCGTGTGGGCTTGTCTGTGGGCAGTGGGCAGGGCGCTCCTGGGCAGGGCGCTCTGTGGGCCGAGCCGGGTTACAGCTCTACAGCGGAGCGGATGGGCTGTCGGCGGGACCTCGCCGTGTGCACAGTCGCCTGCTGTGCGCTTGCGACGGGGTGGCCAGAGAACAATTAGGTAGTAGTAGTAGTAGTAGCAGAGAGAAGCACCTACAGGCAGGCCGGTGGCGGTAGGGTGATTAATTATCTGGGACCGGTGAGCGCTGGGCAGGGAGGAGGGAGCGGGAGGAGGGTGGATGGGCTGATGGGAGGGAAGATGACTAACAAGGGCAGACAGAACCACCTCGAGGGTCGGGCGCGCGCGCGTGGTTCGGGAGGGCAGCAGGAGGGAGTGAGAGAGAAGGAGGGAAAAGCCGTGGCAGTGGGCTGGTGGCAGATCCCGGCCCCTTAGCAAAGACGGACCCAGCGCCAGCGCCAGCACCAGAGGCTGGGGGACCGCCTGGGAGCGCCGCCAGGGGTGGGGGCTCTGACGTGCAGTGCCAGCCGCCGGCCAATGGGGGGGCGCCGCGCCGTCCGGGTGCCGGATTATGTGTGGTTCCAGACGCCAATTATAGATTGCTATGCTTACCTAGTCATGAACGTATGTCCCTACTTCCAGTAGTGGCTCGTTATGTATGTATGTATGTACGTATGTATGTAGGTATGTAGGACAGTCGCAGGTTGTCGCAGGT
This sequence comes from Xylaria palmicola, assembly GCA_022385595.1. Lineage (NCBI taxonomy): Eukaryota > Fungi > Ascomycota > Sordariomycetes > Xylariales > Xylariaceae > Xylaria > Xylaria palmicola. Next base: position 171,982 of record MU281387.1, on the reverse strand, counting down.
TCGCCCCTTGTGAGCGTCTGGCGTGTTATGTGTACAAGGCGTATTGGGAGATGAGAAGGAAATGTGAAGAGGAGGGGAAGAGAAGAGAAGGAGAATAATTGGGGACGGTGGACAAGATACGTCTGGAATCAGTAGATAGAACTCTATCTGGACTTTGATAATGTACGTATTTATCTAAGGTTTTTGAGCTTTGCGATATCTGCTTGGCGAGCACCTGGCGAGCATCTGGGCAGCTGCCGGCCTTGCACACAACACCGGGACTCCACTGCCCCACCACGACCTGGTCCCCAACAGTCGATCCGAGAATGTCCCAGCCTTTCTCCACTGAAATTTTTCTCTGCGCTTGAGCCTCTCTGGTCTCGGCTACCGATTCCTATAAATTTCACCTCTACCCCCCCCTCCGTCTCTGCATCTCGTCCTCACATCTCTTTTCTTCCCCATCACGATGGCACTACGCCAACAGTATATCGCTGTGCGCCTGGCATCGTGATATGTAACTGAATGGTGAGTCCAGTCTCTTTATCCCATCCTCGGCGCAAAAACACAGCCCCCTCGCGTTCATCGCCGATACCTACCACTCTCTCCTTCTCAGGATGACATCCAAACAAATTGTCTTCTTTTCCCAACCGAATCGACCATGAAGAAGCTTCGACTGTTCGGGCTCTAGCAGCCTGTTACTTGCCAGTATACCTTGTCTGAATTCTCGTTGTCCATCGACGCCTTGGCGCGTCCTTGTCCACGAGCCGGAGAGACCCTGTCACGCGAGACACATTCATCTACATCCGCTTGGACTCGGTAACTGACCTCGCCCATGTGTCACAGGCATACCGCGTCTTACTACTCGCATACCTCGGCCCGCTCGCTTGATATGATCTCCCGGCAGCGTACCTAGAGTGGTGTGCATGATGAAGTCACATCCTACATGCGCGGGCACGGGCACGGAACCAACCTTGGTATTTTAACTATGTAAATTGAAGCAAGGCACGGGAGCCGTAGACGTCGACACATGCCGGAGGGAAGGGGAGTTGTCTAGATTACCTAGCGTGAGGTAGTTGGCCGTATCTTAGCATGCGCAACTCAAATTCGACTTTTTTATTCTATCAACGTTGTAATTTGCTCACTCCAATTCCTATTAACTGACTGTGCCTGCCACGACACCATAATCCGACGTATGTAAAACAGAAATGACTTTGGTGGTCATATGAGGGGTGATGCGTAAAACCGCGCGAGACAAGCACGACCCGTCCCTAGCCAGTAACAGACAGGTAGGACACACTATTAAACCCGACCTCACTCTGGGTAAGGGGTTGTGAAGCATGACAAGACGAACATCCTCACTTCTTCTCCTCTCCGCCGGCAGCGGCACCGCCATTGGGCTCCCACCCAGGCTCCGCCATCTGGAACGAGTCGAACGTGAAGGCCGGTGCGACGGAGCAGCCGACGAGGGTCCAGTCGCCCAGGCTGACGGCGTGCTGCCACTCGTCCCGCCGCACGACGACCTGGGGCCTCTGGCCCGCAAGCAGGTCCGTGCCCAGCACGATATCGCGCGGCGCGGCATCGTCGCCGTCGCCGTCGCGCCAGAGCGAGAGCCGCAGCGGCGCCCCGGCGTAGTGGTGCCAGACCTCGACGGCGTCGCGCACGCGGTGCCAGTGCGACGGGCCCGCCTCACCCTCGAGCAGGTAGTAGATGCACGTGCTGCACGCGCGCGGCTGCGGCTGCCCCTCCCCCGCCCCCTGCCCGCCGCTCGTGGTCATGTCCGAGTCCCGGAACGTCTCCACGTAGTACCCCTTCTCCGGGTGCGGCGCCAGGTTCAGCGTCTCGATGACTTGCTCGGCCGTCAGGGCCGGCGCTGACGACGACGATGACGACATCTTGAGGCGCGGAAAGGCGCGTGTGTGAGCAATGAATGCTACCTCGGCGCTTGGGGATTGGAGCGTGGTGGAATTTGGAAGAGGTGGTGTTCACACTTACTTTGGATACTGTGTGTTGGTGGCTAGGCAGATGAACTTGGTATGAATCAGATGGTGAGTGCGCTCTCTGCTGAAGCGGGGCAGACGGGCCACGGCTGACGTCGGATGCTCTCGGGAACAGTTTGAGATGTCAGAGCCCTGTTGGCTTATTGAAGGGAGAAATCTCCACGAGCGTAGATACCGTCTTAGCTATAGGTAGATGAGATGGTTCTGTGGTTTTGCACGTACGTCGGCTGCCGAATACGCTGAATACTGAATACGTAGGTACCTACCTAGGTTAGCTCTATAGCTTGTCTTGTAGTTGGCCGGTGATTTGTTGACGGGCGAGCGAGAGATTTCGTTTCCCCGTTTCCCATAGGCTGTGTCTAGTTGAAACACAGTCAGTCGACACTTTACTTACAGAGATTGAAGCTCAGCTTGGCCGTGGGTGACAGAGAAAAAAAGATATCGTCCGACCGAGGGGGGCTCGACCGGTCGTTTTACTTGGTAGATGTTTGTTTGTGTTGTATTGGCGAGCCTGCGGGGGACGCAATGCTTCGGAACGGAGCACGCATTCATCTGTACTACCACTGACGTTGCACTGCTACCTAGACGGTACCTGACCTACGCCATACACTACCTTAGTAGCCATCTTAAGAGGTATATAAAGCACATTGTAATTTGTCGCCACCACCTCATACTGCCTTCGCTCATTCTGGATCGAGACCTGTCGGCAGGTCCCACATGCATACAACAACGCTGCTTATATACTTAGGTGGTGTACAAGTTTACTCCTTATTAAAAGACACAGCTGGGAGTCTTTTCTTTGACTCGTCTTGGCAGGGCTAAGCAAGGTATCATGTCATGTTGTCCTCTGTTCGTCCGTATGTGCATCATCCGGAACCTCGTAGGTATCGTTTCCCGTTACGCCATTGCGCCGTACGCCGTTGGTTACCCCCTCACACTCATCACCCTCACCCTCACCTCGTCACACTGTCACACTGTGCGTCGACGCCTTCCAGCGCCTCTTCGTGCAGGATGCTGTTGTTCGACCTGTTGTCCGGCCGCTTAACCCGGCCACCCACTATGCCCCTCCTGTTCCGCCCCGTCCGGCCTCTTCCAAGCCAGTTGAGCTTCAGGAGCCGGCCCAGTTCCGACACCATCCTGGTGGCTTCATCCGCCCCGCTTGCCCCTGTCAACGGGCCCCCTGCCGTCCCCGACCCGATGCTAGCGAGGACGCTCATACACTGCAGTAACCGACCTACCATCTCCGTCACTTGCTTGCTGTCCTCGACGTTCTGTTCACGAACACTGCCCAGCATCTCCTGTGTCCGGTCGTTCTCCCTCGTCTGGGGCGTGAAGGGCCGGAGAAGTGACCTGCTACTTGCCGACGCCGGGTCTGATGTGCCACTAGCATACGAGACGTTGCTGATGGCGCGGCTCCTCGACGGGTTGGAGTCGTTGCCAAACACCGTCGTCGAAGTCGAGTTGTAGCTGGCCACGCTTGGATCAAGCGACATGGCCGTGCCCGGTCGCGCCCCTGCAAGGCCCCCGTCCGAGGGCGACGTCGACAAAGAAGCGATGCTATCACCTCCTGCTGGTGGTGTCGAAAGAGCAAGCGGGGAGAGCGAATATGGCAGATGCTCAAGTGAGAGTCGGGAGAAGATCGTCTTCAGTTTGTCGTAGCGCGGCAAGATGAGAATATCACGGTAGGCAGCGAGGACGATTCGCCGTACATCAAGCACGTTGCCAGCCGGTGAGACATGGGCTTGCAAGTTACCACCCCCCGGCGTGTTCGACGTGGGACCGCCCACCAGCACGCCCCCCCAAAAGTCACGCGCCTGGTCGGGCGTCAGGAGTGGCCCGACCCCCGAGAATTCGAGGTCAAGAGGTAAGAAAACCGCCTGTAGGTACGGCAGGATAGTCGTAAACGTAACCACCCACAGCTCCACCAGCGACGGAATCACTCGATCCTCCGATGTCATACGCAGGGCATGCTCGAGCGAGGCAAACCCCGTTATAAGTAGATCTCGTAGATCGTCGATGATGGCGTGCGCGGTGCGACGTTGTATACAATACTGGATGTGAAACGTCACCACCTTGTTGAGGTCCTCCACTGGCAAGCGCAAATCTTCGCCCTCGAAGATGACCAGCAGTTTGGCTTTGAGATATGGCCAGGCGTCATCGTAAGACATACCGTTTAGGCCGTATTTAGCCGGGTCTATGGGTTCGTGGAAATAGGAGCTACTGTTGGCCATCGACCCGTAACTTCCCGGGCCGGGCCACTCGGGCCCTAAGCCAAAAGTTGAGTCGTTGTCATGACGCATGATGTCGCTGAGCTTCTCCTCTTTCCTCTTCTCACGTAATGCCCGGCCACCGTGGCGCAAGTCGAGCCCGCTCACACTTTTCCCTAGGGCACTATTAGGGCCAGGACTTAGGGGTGGGTTGAAGTTGTACAAGCTCGAAGGCGCGTGGGGATCGACGGGACGAGAGTTGCTAGCAGCGGAAGATAGGGGAAGATGATGGTCGTCCTTGCTCGTCAGCTTGTGCTTCTGGCGAGACAGGAAATGGTGATGTTTCCGTTCCTTGTCTTTCTCCTTCCCTTCTCTCTCGATAGGAGAATCGGTAGGGCGGATCGTCGCCGAGGACGAGTTGGCCATATTATAGAAAGACTGCGGATCAACCAAGCTCGTGGTGCTGTAGTTCCCTCGCTGGAGTGAGGCAAGCGCCGATCCGATCTTGCCAGGACTAGGTATGGGGCGTTCCTTGGACTCGCTCTTCGTATCGATCTTTTTGGGGCGGGAAAACAGCTTGACCTTGGATTTCTCAGCTTTAGGCGGCTTCTCAGGAACGGCGAGGGGCGGCGGCATGAGCGGTTCTTGGATCGGGGGGACAGGCGAAGTGTTCTGAGAGGAGGACCTCGGGAAAACAACATTGGCCGCAGTCGTAGCCGCAGCCGAATGACTGCCCAACAGGCCATTGTGGTAGCCATGACTACCAAAGCCATTGTCGCGCGGTGCACTGGCCTCGGTCAAGCTGAGCATAGGGGGGCTGCGAGGTCTGATTACTGGCTTCGGTGGCGGTCTCTTAGGAGGTTCATGAGTCTCACCCCCCGGGAATGGCACCGTCTGCGAGCGATGGCGACTGTGCTGCTGCTGCTGGTGGTAGTGCGACAGCAGCTGTAGTTGTTGGATTTGGTTATGTTGCTGCTGTTGTTGTTGTTGTTGTTGCTGCTGCTGCTGCTGCTGCTGCTGCTGCATGGCGGCTTGGGCGGCGATCTGGCTGGCCGAGGGTGCGGCGGGCGACTGGGATGAGCTGACCTGCGACAAGTTGGACAGGCTCGTCGACGGCATACTGGGCTCGAACAAGCCAGGGGCCTGCGAATGCTTCCGGACGTGGCCGGTACGGGCGGGAGGGAGCGTCAAGGGTGAAGCGTTCCGTGTGCTCGGGGCGTCGTTGGCAGGCCGAGCGGGACGTGAGAAATTTTGCGGGCTGCCGCGACCGGGCGAGTTGGGGAAGATGGGATTCGCGAGACCAACCGGGGTCTGGGGAGTCCTGGTCTTGGGCACGGCGATGCTGTCTTCGGTGGAGGAGGTGTCGATCCTCCGGATCATGGGCCGGGCGGGCGCGGCGGGCGCGACGGGAGCGGTGGCAGCAGTGGCGGCATTCGCGGCGGCGGCGGCGCTGGCGTTATTCGGGGCGCCTCCGATGGGGCCGGGGACAATAGGCGAGAAGCTACCCGGGGCTCGCGGCTGGAATCGTGAGGATTGCATCGTCGAAAGCCTGGCTCTGATCTACCATGTATCCGTCACATCTTGAGACGAGATTGCGAAACAGAAAGCGTTTCTCTTGTCGCGCAGGTGCTGCAGAGGGCTATCGTCTTGTCTGGGGGTCGGAAGTTGAAGTTGAGAAAGGAGATTCGGCGTACGCGATAGGAATACTAGCCACCTCAGCAAGGACAATGGATAGAGGATGGATGCGAGGCAGGGGATGCGAGGCAGGGGATGCGAGGCAGGATGTGCGATTGCGATGGTCGATGGGCGATGGGCGATGGTCGGAGGGGCTGTACTACCTACCACGGCCCAGGTAAGTACCTAACTTACCTAGTTAACTGGTAGGTACCTTATGTACCTATGTACCTCGTAACTCGGATATGGGCGCCCCCGCTGCCGGGACTGGACATGTGTTTTAGGTAATCAAAAATCTCGACTCCTAATCGGCACACTCTTTTCCTCAATGACGCTTTGTCGGATAATAAGTTGGAGAAACATTTGTCGGTTTCTAGAGATGAAGCAGAAACCACCTACGTTTCTATACTCATGCAGTGAATGTCCAGGTATATCCCGGGGAAGCGGGGCATTGCCTGTCGCGGCAAGTCAGTGGAAGAAAATAGGGATAGCTCTTCGCCCAATGCGAAACAAGTCTGAAGTCAGAAGGCAACGTGTAACAAGGGCTCGTGTGGGGGGCTTGGAAAGTAGGTAGTTTTCTATTTATACGATAGTCAACTATGGAGTTAAGGTGACTTGTGTAGATCTATCTCCTGGCCCTTTACGAGGGGGTTTGGCTTGGTTCTCTGAATAGCCTCACTTCCCTCGCGAGGCATTTCCTCTTCGGGCCAGTGTCTAAGACCTTTGCTTCGGACCTCCGGCCTCCGGTTACCCCGCCTTTACAACCCAAGATCCCCGGTGACCTTGCCTAAGGGCGTATTCAACTACCCGTAATATCGAGTGCTCACGGCCTATTCAGCTCTTTTCAACCGGTGTACATGTGACACAACGAATGCGAGACCGAAAAAAAGAGGTGCTCTAGGAAGTATAGTCACTTTCAAAGACGTGCCACTTTTGCGCGACGTGGTTACAGAGCTTAAATTAGGCAAAGCGCAGTGGAAAAACAAGGCGATCAAGAAAGCGAACGAAAGGGTAACACATGATAACCCCAGGACCTGTGAAAAGGCACGCTAGCTCAAAAATCACACGAGTTATAAGGTCTAATGCTGTTTATATTCGTAATAATTAAAAGAGGGAAAGGGAGATGTGATTACAAGATTGACCTTGCCGCCTTAGACTTGAGAGAAGTCTGCACAGCACGGCCTACCGGGAATTCACAGTATCGACAAAAGGCGAAACAGCCACACCATGTCTTGGCCTGTGACGCTTAGACTACACATATATTCTTCCTCTCTGGCAACAACTTTCCAGGCCAAGATAGGTACTAAACTGTTGAGACTCTCTAACCTATCAAACACCCCGCAGCCATCTTAGATTGATCAGCTCACGTGCATCGGGTCTGTTTCTCGGCTCCAAAGCCAATGTGCTCTCAACAAACGCAAGGAAATCCTCCCGATCTTGCCCCACGGGGTACTTAAAACGGTCACATAACTCTCTCAATGTCACTGGGGGGAAGTGAATACCGCTTATAAGTTCGTCTGAATACATGAAGGTTACTTTCAATTAATTTAGTTAGAACATAACTGGCGGCCTTACCATTGTGATCGAAGAATATACGGCGGGATTCCGACCGATCGAGTAGGGTTTTGGGAAAAGTGCCCAAGATTGCTTTCATCTGTGCAAGATGTGCCTGGGAGGAGTACGCAGATGTAGCCGTCGCTTGACCATCAAAGACGAGCTTCCCTTGCACAAGCTCCCATATCTATGTCATCGTTAGTGCGGGCGACGGCGTGCGAGAGAAAAGTATGAGGGCTTACAATCAGACCCAGATTCCAAATATCAACCTTGTGATCCCAAGGCGCGCCGAGGATAACTTCCGGGGCTCTTAGCATCTGTGGCTGAATCCATTCTGTTAGGTGTTTATCGATCCAACTAGCTGTAAAGATGATAGTTAGAAAAATTGATTTTAGCATCCCATATAAGACAGGAGGCAAGCGAGTAGAGCACATGTGCGTACCAGTTCCAAAGTCGGTCAGCCTGATACTAACATCAGCTGTCTCTAACTCTTCTTCGCCCGAAATAACCTGCTCTGACTTCATGTAGTAATCGGCAGGCGGATCATGGGGTGGGTAAAAAGGACTGAAGACCTCGGACGGGGCGTATTGAAACATCTCATTTATTTCGGACGTCTCAACTAGAATGTTTTGCGGCTTGATGTCTAGAGAAGCGTCAGCGATGCTTGGCAGCTAAATTTTGACCGGATAAGACGAACCGGTATGAATCACTTGACAGGAGTCATGTAGAAACGCAAGAGCCATCAATAGCTCTTTAGTGACCTTTTTCGCCACGGGGATGGGAAGTCTTGCGCGTGAGAAAAGCTTCCGGTAATGGGACATGTCGGGACCCATAGGCTTGAAGACGAGACAAACATGCTGTCCGTTCGGGCCCGAGTGCTTAAACTCGTCTTGAAGCCCTACAATGTGATTCGCTCCTGAGCGTCCTGGCGATTCTGTCACCATAGAGGTTAGGTGTTTCAGGATATCGAGCTCCAAGGTGGCCTTCTCGCCGCCGAAAGAGTCAGCTGTAAGAACCTTCAGAGCTACATGTTGATTGCTTCTTTATAGCGTAAGCACACGAAAGAAATTGAGCATATTTATAAATATGGTGAGTATCGTACTGCGAATTTCGAGCAAGCCAAACGGTCGAATACAGGCCATAGCCGAGCTTTCTAATAACTTGGTATTTTCCGTTATGAAATTCGTCACCGATTCGGACAGGATGATAGCCTCCTGGAGAGTATCTGCTGGGATCTTCCTCGTCAAAAGTCTGTACATGATGGTCTTGTGTGGCTGTGCGCACTTGTGCGCGACCGAGTGCAGATCTAATGCGGCTAGAGCCGCTTTTCAAAATGTTTGTAAGTGAATACATAGTTTCATAACCGATCCATAGAAGAAGGAGTGCCAGTAAACTACACTAATACGGAATGTAAAATGATGAATTGTGAAGTTGGTACGAGGAACGCCCCAAAAGGGACTAGTTACATTCCATCAGATTAGTAAGGTCACAAATTGGGGTCTGTGCGTCCAAATCTTATCTTGTATTGACGGTAAACGTGGGATAACTAGTCACAAGTTACAAAACCGTTTTATATAGAAAATAGCAATCTGTTTTTTACAGTCTACGGAGTACAGTTATACAGATAAGCTCGTACAATAGCGGGGCTAGCTTTAGCTCGCCTTGAGCCAAAAGCAGCATGACAGGTTAGCGCGCCTTATACGGAGTACAGAGCTACATAATGTGGTGGTTGCTTGAGGTTTCGTGCTGACATGATGGCTTACAAGTTCGATCTTCGTTATTTCGTTATCATCCATTTGATTGAGGGCGGCTTCTCTTCTGCTATCCGAGGCCTGACTTTGCCAAGTGTAACATCAATCGGTAGAACCCAAATACCAAGCATCCACCACCGCCTAGTGATGCTAATAAAAACTGGAATAAGATATCTGATCTCGCCGAAGACCGGAGGATAGGAGCGGCATTGCTTGGTACAAATACTGTACGCGGCTGACTCTCGTCCGCGCCGTGTCTACTTACATCCTAGCGCTAAAGAAAATGAAAATTGAGGAAAAAAGAGAGAAAAAAAAGAAGAAAAAAAAAGACACCTATTAGGTATCTAGTGCTGTGTTTGGCACTCCTATAGTCCCTTGTAGTACTGAAACTTGCGTTAATTAACCAGATCAGCCACACGTGTCCCAAACTTAATGTTCTCAACTCTTTTAGAAGGACCCGATGGGGAATCAACACAAGACAGCCGGTCCTCGAGATCTCTGATCGTTATTGGCGATGTAATGCAGTTGCCGAGATATTCCAAGCCAGTGTCGATCCGATCTGCCATCTTCAACACTTGGTTCCTTGGGAAAATTGATGTATCGTATTCTATCCGAAGTGTGACCACAAGCGGGCTCAGAGCCGAGAACTCAAACATTATGCCAAACTTGGCGCCTTCCGCCCAACTAATCAGGGGTTCGATCCCAGGTATGGCCAATCCCCCCGACGATGACGTTTTGCTCGTAGGGTCAAACTCGTGGAACGTCACCATGGCATTGAAAAGGGGGTGATTCGGACTTGGTACGTTTGGGGCTAAGCGCAAGTCCTCATCATCAGACAGGGAGAGCACATCCATCAATGAGGCCCATGCAATGCCGTGGCTAAGGGCAGACCGTGCAGAATCTTGAACAGCGAGGAGGAAGTCTCTCACCGGGGCTGCAGCAAGGTCAATTCCCATCTTCGAGGGGCGAGGAACCCGAATCGGCAGTGCTTGTAAAAAAAGCCCGATCGTGTTCATGTCCTCTTCCTGCCTCCCTAGGAACGGACTACCTAGGATAATATCTTGTTTGTTTGATTCATCCGCCTGTAGAACAAGAGAGATGATGCCCAACACTATTTGATGCATTGTTAGGTGAAGCGATTGTGACAGAGACGCGAGGCTGTAGACTGCATCCTTGGAAAGTCGAAACATGCGCGACTCTCCATGGTAAGACCCCCGAGCTTTGACCATATATGAAGGCAGTCCGAACCTCATGCCTGACAGATACGAGTGCCAGAACTGTCTTGTATGTTGGTCAACGGCGGTATCATAGAAACTCTTTTCTTCGTATCTTCTTCGAGCAGGCGGGAGAGAGATCTCAGCTGTTAGAGCATGGTGATACGCGACAGAAAACTCGTCGAGAAGCTGATTGAGGGTCGAATAGTCGCAAATGATGTGGCTTAGGCATATCAGCATATGCGTTTTAGATATCATCACCCGGACTGGATGTTCCGTTCCAAGCGAGAACTCATTGTTGATGCCATCCCGCAAATCAAACCAGTCTACATATCGGGCCACGGGTGGCTCGGCAGCGTAGAACCTCTCCGCACCTTTAGACCCGACTGCTGACGAACGGAATCTGCAGCGCAGTATGGTATGTCTTTCTAGAACTGATGACCATGCTGACACAAGTGCCGCATGTTGATCAAAACTGTCGTGCAATTCCGATACGTGCGACACATTAAAAGACGATGTACCAAGCTTTTGCTGGTATTTGGAGAGCCAGGCACACTCAATAGGCGACGCACCGATAAATTCAAGGGTGGTTTCTGCTCTGATTCCTCTGAGGCACGATGCGTTCACCCACTCGTCTTGGATCTCTGCTACTGAACTGTGGACGACCTCATCCACTCGTGACGCCATATGCCCGATTGCAGGATTGTCAATGACTGTTTTCACGGTGAACCTTCGCCCGATAATCGCGGTGATGCGACTAGCGAGCTGCAATTGCATGATTGAGTGTCCACCCAAAGCCGTAAGGTTCGACTCTCGATCTATTGGTATACTCGCGTCAAGCTTCATCAAGTCTCGCACAGCACCCGCAATCATCATCTCCGTGGCGGTCATGCTCCTCTGCCGAGTTTGAGATGTTGCAACACCAGCCTCATCGATCTGCGCAAGTTTCTTGTAGTCTAGCTTGCCAGCCGGCGTTAGAGGTAGCTCGGGTAGTGCGAGGATTCTTCGCGGCGTTGCATATGGAGGTAAGACACTGTTGACGAGCTCCCTGATATCTGCCTCATTGAGGCTATATTTCGAGATGGAAGGGACCTGGAACGCCGCTATCAAGTAGTCGTCACGACAGAAGACAGCAGTGCTTTTGCAATGTGGAATAATGTTAGTGATACGGATTTCGAGGTCGTTGAGGTCAAGCCGGAAGCCTCGAAGTTTGATTTGTCGATCTTTGCGACCAACAATATGAATCTCTCCTGTTTTACTATCTCGGTAAGCAAAGTCACCAGTTTTATACATGTTCTGGCAAGAGTCTGGCGAAATGGAGTCGAGAACAAAACGGCTTGCATTCTCCACGGACAGACCGATGTATCCATTCGAGACTTGTATGCCTGCAACATACAGCTCACCAACCGCACCAGGTGGGAGCAAATGCTTATTGCGATCTAGTATGTAAACTCTGCTAGAAGGAACAGCATGGCCGAGAGTTACAGCCTTGGTCGGTACCAATTGCTTGATTGTGGCACCACAAGTCGCTTCAGTGGGGCCGTACATATTATATACTTTGTGCTTCTTCGACCACGCATCACAGACTGATTGGGGAACAGGTTCTCCGACAAAATAGACCTATGTTCCTATTTAGTAAAACGTTTCGAGCATGTGTGTAAGTACTTACATCATGGAGGTTAGGGTACTGATCAGCATTTAGTGCGCTCGCGATTGAGGGGGTTAAGATAGCTGAGTCACAGTCATGAAGATGTGAAAACGGATGCTCTTGGGTTTCAGGCGATCCTAATCTCAGTGTCGCGCCATATGTAAGGGTAGAGAAGATCTCGTGGATACTGCCGTCGAATAAAGGAGACATGACCTGAGCGATGACGGTTCCCTTCTTGGCAGAGAGGCGAATAATGTAGTCTTTTTGGAAGGCGACTAGGCTTTTGTGAGTACATTGTACCGCCTTGGGTTCACCGGTCGACCCAGATGTAAAGCAAATGTACGCGAGATCATCTGGCCTAGCAATGCGCCGTCTGGGGTACGAAGGTGTTCTGCTTCCTGACCTGGTGGCGTTTTGTAGGAGGCCGTCGACGCCTAATGTTAGGAGGCAGCCAGCTGGCCTCGTTTCCCCTGTAATGGATAGGCTTGAGGGGAAGAGCATGGCTCGTGCACCACTCCTAACGAAATTCGCCTGCCTGACAGGCGATGGTGCCAACGGATCTAAAGGTGCGTACACGCCGCCAGCTTTGAGAATACCAAAGATGGCGACAAGCCAATTGATTGAACGGTCAGCGTAGACACAAATAGGTTCATTATCTCTAATCCAGCTGATTTCGCGCGCAACAGCGGCTGCAGCTCGGTCAAAGTCGTCATAAGAGACCCCTGGTTCACGGCCGTTATACACGGCCAACGTAGTGGGCTGTTTTGCCACTATATTTTCGAATAAAGTCACAAGGTCATCTCCTTTCGACTCTTCCAAGGACTCAACGGACCCGCAATTGCTCCATTGCCGAACAGTTTGTTCCATTTCGTGAGCCATGGCCTGTTGCCAAACAACGGCCTGCAGGGGCCTTTCGTCCTCTTCTTGTAGGAGAAATCCCATGCGTGTCTGAAAAATAGACAGTATATTTTCCATATCTTCCTCGGAATATCTTTCAGTCGAGTAAAACACTTCAAGATGATTTGGCCCCCGAAGGACAAGGTTTAGGGGCACCCCAGACTGCATAGGAACGTGATGCATATTGATATTAGCTGAGGTTAACTCGTTCCAATCATCCAATTCGCTGGCCATAATAGAAGTAAAATGTCTCATGAAGCCCTCTGACGTGTCTGAGGTTTGAACGTCGTTTATTTCAAGGATGCCTTCTTGGATAGATCGAAGAAACGCCCGGATAGAGGTTTCTCGGTCATCTTCAGCTGGTAGCTGCACGAATAGGGGAAGGATGTTCATGAGCGGTCCGACAACATCGAAAGTACCAAGAATGGGTAAGTCCCGCCCCGATAGTGCCATGCCGAAGTAAATCTGATCGGTATCGGCGAATGTGCTAAAAGTTAGTGCCCACGCTGCAGCGAAGTAGACTGTACTTGTATACCCCGTTCGCGTTCGAGCCGCACTCAGTTCGGCCTCAGGGACCATTATTTTGATGCATTGCTGCGATAAGCTTTCGTCGTGAGCACGCTGAGGGTTAAGGGTCAGCTCGCCAATTGCAGAGGAAAAGAGTGATCGTTTCCGGTCCCAAAATCGTCTTGTAGCTTCACTCCTCGATTTTCTTAGCGATTCAATTGCGTGAACCATTTCTTTGAACGACGGCCCTGGGCCAATAGTTCGCTCTCCTTGAATTAGGTTCTGACTGATCTTGTCTTGGAGGATGCGGGCGGAGAACCCATCCATGAACGCATGGTGCACGCGCCAGATGACTGTCACGAAAGAATGGTCCAAGTCGACAACGGTAAGAGTAAACAGGGGCCCACAAATGATAGATGCGTTTCGAATGGCTTTCTGGAAATCATCTTCAGTTTCTACCCGGATAATTTCCCAAGGTAGTAATCGCTGTGCCGGAGTGTCGAAATTGGCTACTAGATCCTTGAATAGGGGCTCCGCCATGATCGTGTTGACCCATGTATCGCAGATAAGGCTCGCATCCCATTCCCCATTATATGTCTTCTGCAATGTCAGCATATTTCGTCCGGAGTCTCTGGATGTTTCCCTGAGGAACAGAAGCTGTAACTCCGTCCAGTCAACCATAATTACCCGATCCAGAAGGTCCGTTGCGGTTATGGCCCCCCGTCCTCCGTCCCCCAGGAGAGTGTTAGATTTGTCCAGGTCTGGAGTGGCGAGGGTGGTTGCATATGAAGATAATGGTACTCCGGACCGGAACGAAGAGATCTCAGCCTGTCTTGCTACCGAGTACAAAGAAGACACCGAGACAAGAGCTTCAGGAGATCGGGAAACTGGGAGCGAGGGGGTCGCTTCTAGTAAAGCTGTAGCCACAGGGTGCAACTCACAGAGCTGGGCAGAAATTTGAGCGGTTGTGAAAGCCTTCGTGAGACTAGATGTTCGCAGGAAATTGCATGGTGCGATGCAGACGCCACTTTTCTGACATTTTGCAGCAATTTGAATAGCGGCTAACGAATCGCCACCCAGTTTGACAAACGTGCTGTTCTCTGCCAACTTAGTGATGCTGTCAAAGCTTAGTCCTAGAACCGTTGAGGTAGCCTTGACGATGATAGCAAAGACATCGATATCGCATGTTGGCTCCATGATCGTTATTGTCGACCCGGTATCTTGTACAATGGCACTGTGTGTTAAAAGACCCTTTTATTGGTCTTCGACTTAACAGGCACATATGCAATTGGAACTAGCCGACATCGCCAAGAACTGGTCCTTGCATTTGAACTCTATTAACGGCGCAGGCCGATCCGATCTCACCTCAGTGGCCGAACGGCCGATCTTACGTCCTATGTCTAGCCAGGGGTCGGCGACCGATTGGGCGTCTCATGCAGCTCCAGGCTAACAGTTGTTTGGGCCAACCCAGTGACCCTGTTCTCGGTAGTTTTAGAAGCCTCGCTAGTAAATGTCACGTTTGACGATAATTCCCTTCAGCTTGGGACGTCATTATACTCGCCTAGAATGACATCGGATATTCGCGGTACAAACACCAAAATGCCATTCCCAATCTCTTTCGTCGACTTATGGGTATTTATTTATCATGACCATGCCTACGAATTGAGATTCACAGGGGTTGCTCTCTTCCTTGCTTTTACGTTTAGCAGTCACTCCATTCAGGGATCTGTTGGCGACTTAATATCGTGGGCTTTAAATGTAATTATGGTGCTCTCATTCTTCGTACACGTCAACTTTGACTGATAATCATAACTTTCAGGCAACTCTGTTATTTTGCTACCCAATCAAGCACCGAGAGTATGGGACAAACTTACCATCTCTTCCGTACGTTTTCCCCAACGGCCAGGGCAATGTCGAAAAATTCTTGCGTGGACGAGTGAACAGTCATAAATGGGAATGCGAGTATGGCAGCATCTACCGCCTGTGGTCTGGCATGAGTGGAGAGGTGTGAGTTTATCATGATCCACAAATCCACAGTCCAGAACTAAGTACTCGTCAAAAGAGTCCTCACAAAGCCTGCTCACATTGAGGCGGTATTCCGGGATTCGCATAATCACACCAAAGCGCATGCGAATGATAGTGGATATCTAATGGAACGCCTTCTTGGGTCGTGCCTCGGACTGATTAGTGGGCGGCCTTGGAGTGCTGTCAAGTCTGCTCTAGAGCCGCCTTTCCTCCACAAGTCCATGGGTCGATATGCGGAGGACTTGCAACACTTCGTCAGGGACTACCTGCAAGATCTCAAGACGAGTAATCAAGCGCTCGGTCAGGAAGGGAAACTACATCCTGTGCGCGACCTGAAGTGTTTACCATTCCTTTTCGTCGCAAGGGTCGTTTATGGTCAGTTAAATGCTGACTTGGAGGACAAGCTGACGGACTTACTTCAACCCCGGGAGGACTTATTCAAAAGTGTGATTAACGGCGGCATCACCCGTTTTTATCTTTCGCGCTTCCTTCCTTTACCGGCTATCAGGGCTCTCTTGAATTTTAAAAGCAAGTGGGCAGAGTGGAACGACCGCGCGTACCGCCATGCACTTGAGAACACCGGGTCAAACGACCGCCCACCAATTGTAGACATGTATGAAGCTGTATACAGGGGAAGGATCACGCGAGAGCAGCTTCTACAGACCCTAGATGAGATACTATTCGCTAATATCGACGTTACCACAGGAGGGCTGTCCTGGACGCTTGTTTTTCTTGCAGCCCATCCAGTGACGCAGACAGCCCTTCGAAGCGAAATATGCAGTGAATCCACCAATAAGGTGTTTCGAAACTCTTATTTGACGTCTTCATGGGCTTCGACACCTACTCTACTCGGCGCCTGTATCTTAGAGGCTGCACGACTGCGTCCTCTCGCTGCATTTTCCACCCCACAGGCCTGCCCAACGCCTCGTGTTCTCGACGGCTTCGAGGTTCCTGCCGGTACTAACTTCATCATTGACTCCTACGCTCTCAATATTCGCGATTCATTCTGGGGAGCGGACAGAGAAAGGTTCCATCCAGAGCGTTGGCTGGAGCGGCACCGAAGTGAACGTGATCTACGATATCGATACTGGCGCTTTGGCTTTGGTCCGCGAACCTGTCTAGGCAAGTACATGACGGAACTGATCCTGCGCACCATTGTGGTACATATTTTGGAAAGGTGGCACATAACCATGCGTCCAACGACGGAGCAGCCGCACGCGGAGAACAAGGGACCATCGCTAGGGCATAAAAATGAGAAGGCCAACGCTGAAAACATGGACTGGGCCTTTGACGATGAGCTATGGATCCATTCCCCCCATCTGTTGCTTCTCTGTCAGCCATTGGCAGAAGTCCGTAGGTGAAGTGCGCTCCCAGTCTGTTTTCTTTGTCACGAATTCCGCTAGAAATAAATCATATTTTGAGACACTAGGTTACCTAGAAGAGACTTAGACAATGCCTAGCTTCTTGGTACCTACCCAAGGTAGGTCAGCCTGCGGTCCAGACCCGACTTCGGGGGTAAATTAGCCCTAAAATGATGGTCACACTTGGGGATGCCAACAGGTGGTCACCGGGGTGTCTACTATGTACCTAAATTACTGTTACCCACCCATTTAGTATGGATAGTGAAAATCCCTCATGACAGGGATAGGGTGGTCAGAAGTAACCAATACACACTCAATTCAATCAATACACATATAGCACTTGGCTGCGACAAGGCAGGTTGCTGAAAACAACCATCCGGCGAATCACTCTCTGAAGACACTCGAACCGCCGAGTGGTTGACTATATTGGTAGCCGACTGCCAAGAGTGTCGATCGCCAAGAGTTTTTTTTGAATGTTCGGCCGCCGAGCTACATCAGACTACGTAATTATAGTCGCTGGCTACTTTTTTTCATGCTCCCTGTACATGTACTACTTGGGCTAGGCGAGGTGGTGTTCGGGAAGCGCACCGACCCAAGAATTATATTCTCGCTTTTGTCAAGGCACCTTGGCGGAGAAACGAAACGTTTGTAAACCGTGATATCGTCTCGGAGTTCAATAACAATGAATAGGTATAGTATACATAGATATCGATTAATCAGGTTGTTGTACTAGTAAGCGCTTCATTAAGTTGTTGGTCAATATAATTTACCGGCCTTCCCATATCCTTCGATCGCTGTTGTCTGCCAGAGCACACGCGCTTCCGTAGTGTTGTCGGCCCAAGCCTCATGCCCTGAAACCATGTTGGTTCTTAACTTCAGTCTGTCTATCAACTCTATCTCGAACACCAGTCGAAGCATCTCCGCCCTCGGATAGTTTTTCAATCTTTTTGAATCCGTATAACAACGCGGTCAAGAGGGCAGCACCCGCGAAAGCGATGGCCAGGGCCCATGCATCTCGTAACCCGATGAGATAACTCTCCTGTATCAGTGGGAGCTGTTCAGGAGTGAAGACTCGCTGCAGGTCGGTAGCGCCAGTGGTAATGATTGTCTTGCGACTAACTTCAGGAAGACGTTGAGAAGCAGCGATAAGCAACCGGTTGATGAAGACAGACTGGGACGCAGCCACTGATAAGGCACCAGAGAGTAACTGGAAGACTGATGAAGATCACCGATGTCAGTATAAGGCATAACGTCTACTAGAGAATATCCCTTATATAAAAAACATACAGAGTACAGTCGACATTGAGTCAGCTAGGTCTTGTGGCTTCGTCAAAGTTTGCACAAGCGTGAGAGGGATTTGTTGAGCAATCCCGTTCCCAAATCCGACGATAAGCTGAAATCCTATATACTCCCCAGCGTAGGAATTGACCTTGAGGGTATAAAGAAGTCCAGCGCCGATAGCGGTAAGGCTGGCGCCGATAAAAATGTAGATCTGGTAAATTGGGAACTTGGTGCATGCAATCCCGGTTAACACGACGAGGACAGCTAATCCTACACGTTAGTAGATGGACAACTGGTTTACAGTGTCCTTGGAAGGGAAAATGACCAACTTACACGCTGAAACAATGAGTGGAAGTATCTGGATGCCGCTTAGAGTTGGTCCTGAGCCCTTGACACTCTGGAAGTATATCGGAAGATTGTAGATCATCAAGAAGTTGGCACAGCTCAGTCTGTTTTACATTAATCAGATATTTTCTTTTGCGATTGACAGACATTGGAGCTATAAGGTCATTAAGCACTTACAGAAATACGAAGGCTGCACTGACAGCAACATGTCGCTGAGCGAGGATCCGAGGGATAATAGAAGCGCGCTGGTCAAGATACCATTGCGTGATGCCAAAAGCAGCGGCAAGCAGCGCACTACCAACGAGCAAACCGACTACCTCTGAATCGCCCCAGGACTTCGACACGCCGCCCCATTCAAGGGCAAGGAAATAGCTGACGATAGAGCCAACTGCAAAGGTTATCCCAATTACATCTAATTGTAGGGCTAGCTCTTTGACGGTTATCTTGGGCAAGGGCACCGTTGGTTTTTCAAACAGCACAAAGAAGATCAAGATTGCAGCGCCGCCTATGGGGAGATTGATATAGAAGCTGACGAGAAGAGATAGTGATCAGTTAATGTTGACCTAAATCGGAACAGTATACCTGATATAAGTAGTCCAATCCTTAAAGGAATGACTTACCACCATCGCCACGAAACGCGTCCAGTGAAAGCGCCCCCAACGAGAGGTCCGACAATGCTTGCGATGCTGAAGACTGCTCCGATTCCACCAATGAAGGCGGGTGCCTTTTCTGGTGGTGCGAGGTAAGCGATGATAATATAGGTGCCGATTGTGACTCCGGCACCCCCAACACCAGTGATGACGCGACCCGCGATAAGGGTCTGGCTGTTGCGAGAGACACCTAGGTAAAAGTCAGTGTGTTGATGTCCTGTCAAGTGCGAGAAGCGGTGTACTCACCACATATGAGACTCCCAAGCTCAAATACAAACACCGAGGCAGCGTAGGCGAGCTTGATAGGACAGTACTTATAGATTTTACCCCATGGGGACTGGAAGACCGCCAACGTCAAGAAGAAGGCTGAGCCATACCAGCCGACATAATCAAGGCTCTCGAACTCCTGTGTGATTTTCGGGATGGCGGTTGCTACAATCGTCTAAGAGATCAGTGAATAGGTTGTCGATGAAGTAGTGTCGGAGACGACGAAGCAGGGAATGGCTTACCAGGTCAAGCGCCACCTGAATTGAAGGCACTCCGACATTAGTATGAGGTTTTACTTGAATCACACGCTCGGCAAAGGGTCTAGACCTACAAGAAACATGGTCAAAAGAGTCGAGGCGTAGACAACCCGAAGCCTCCAGCCCAGAGGATACTCCAGGTTGCGTGCAGCTGTTACGTCATCATCGCTAGCAGTCTCATGCTTCATAGCGTCCCTTTCCCCCAGTAGTATGGAGGCTGATGGCTTGGGGGGGGCTGATTCAGGGCTGGTCGTTGCGTCTGTGCTCGTTCGTGTTCTCGTCTCGTTTGAAGACGACATCTTGGTCATTCGGAACTGCCAGTGAAATGAAGGTGATCGAAATGGACGTAAAGCAGAGACAGAGTCCCAATCACAATCAGAGGAAGAGGGATTGCGAACAGATCAAGAAGGTATCATCACGCAAGAGCGATTTGCAAATTCTCGAGCGACCGTGATCTTCAAGGAACGACTTAAGGCAATCGGGGTGCTAATTACACGTACATAAAGGCAGCAAGTAAACTCCTGTAAGGTAAATATGGCACCGTTGGCATACATTGGGTATTGGAAGAGGATCCCCATCGTGAATCGACTGTTGTATAACCAGGGTAGAAGCTAGATCCATACTGAGAAGCCCCACGTCCCGATCCCAGGCACATAGCGGCTCGGTCCGCAGAGCGGCATAGATGAAAAGGCCACCGCAGACGGTAGGGCTGCTATGTCGGTACGTACTTACGTGGTATCTAGTCGACAAGGAATAAGGGATCTGTTTGGTCACTGCATTAGAAGGCCGAGGGTGCTGTCGGCATCTGCAGTGTCGGCGAGGTCGGATATACCGGCTGAGTCAAGGGTCAGAATAGGACACTACTGTGCTGATACATCATCAGTACATTTTGGGCGCAACCGTCGGCTCAAGTATCCACTCGGCCCAAGATACCTACACGGCATACGACTCTAACATGCACGCCTTTATACCGATGCCGGTGGCAATAAGGCTCCGACGGGGAAACGACGCACGACCTGATGCGCCAAGGCAGACATCCATCAATCGAAAAAGGGAGTGGAGGGTTACAGCCGGTGGCAGTGTGCTGTCAATAGGAGTCGAGCGCCATACGACTAATACTGCCTGGCTGGTTGCCTGCTGCCTGGCTGGTTGCCTGCTGCCTGCCTATCCGCCCACCCCTTGTATTCCAATCAACTTTGGTTAACGGTACTCCTCTGTTGCCTTAATCTTATAAATCGAGATCCAAGTTCTCCTTTTAGGGTCATTGCTCTTGTCCCTTGTGTCAAAGTGATCGCGGTTTGGACATCCCTGTCGCCTCGACCCCTCACTGACCCCTCTCCCACCTCCATCCACCCAACAGCAAAGGCGACCTGCATCACGATGGCTTCCCCAATCCAGCATCCGCAGCTTCCTCTTCCCGACTACTTTTCCAAGTTCTCTAGCTTCTACATTCGCCAAACGGGCCATTCAACCCTCAATATTCTCTCTGACGTTATTATCAATGAAATTCAAACGTCAAGCCACCCGATCGGCCCAGATTCGGTTGTTCACGATACTGCCGCAGGGCCTGCTGTAGGCGCTGCAGCGCTGGTCATAAGTCTGCCTAAGGATCAGTTGCCCAAAGAACTATTGGTTTCTGACATCGTTCCGATGATGGTTTCGGCTGCGCGCGAGTCTTTGACCGGCTCTTCGCTGCCTTACGTTGAATGTAAAGAGCTTGATTCCCAAGATCTCAAGTCGGTGCCGGATAGCTACTTCACACACTCGATTGACAACTTCAGTATCTTCACTTTCACCAATCCTGGGAATGCGGTTAAAGAGACCTACCGTACCCTTCGTGCCGGCGGCCTCGCTGTAATTACCTGCTGGCGCCGCTTTGCACCTATGTACATCGTACACGCTGCTCAACAGAAAATCCGCCCAGATCTGCCACTTATGCCTACGCCCAGTCCAGAATTCTATGAGCAAGGTGTACTACGAAAAGTAGTCGAAGAAAATGGCTTTGCTACGGACAAGATTGTTGTAGTTGAGAAGACTTTACTTGTAACTGAAGAGGAGAATATAGCTGGCCTAACTACCCTGATGTCTGGCGATATGATGGCCAAGGCCCGTGAAGGGTATACCGAGGAGCAGAAGAGCAAGTGGGGTGAATCTGTGCAACAGTCCGTCAAAGAGGAGATTGAAAAATTCGGGGGTATTCGCTTTGAAGCCTACGTTCTACTTGCTACTAAGTAGAAAGAGGAACTCAAGTACCTAAGCAGTGGGTAACTTTGCTTCGTTTTTGGCTTGTGATCGGCCAAACGTTTGGAAAAGATAGCGGGCAGCTTAGTGATTCTCAACAAATAGTGTTTCGCGATCCTACGTAGTGCTCATCTTAATTACTCCGTAAACTGTCTCTACGATCGATTTATGCCTTCTAGCATATTTTCTTCTCCCTAGGCCTGTTGGACACCATCAAGGCAAAGCAACCGACAGTAACTGCCACAGCCGAACTCTATATTCCGAGGGTCGGCTTCGGTGAGGTTGAACATTCGGAACAGCGCATTCATATATGGCACCCATACCCAAGATTGACTAGTCTAATCCCATGGCATTCCCAAGCCTTCGGCTCCTAGACCTATCACGTTTTGGTATGGTTCCCCTCCCCCCCCCGACTCACGTCTAACTAGTGCAAAAATACAGCGATGACCAACAAACAGGAGAGCACATATTGGATGGAAAGTGAGGGAGAACGCAAGCGCCTAGCGAGTAATCACTTAATCGCCAAAGATGCCATGGACGGCAAACTCGTCCGGGCGCCTATTGATTTCTCCCAGCCACGGAAAATACTAGACAGCGGCACCGCCGATGGTAAGTTGGATCGACCCCCGTACAGCTGCTGCAGCTTTATCGCGAATGAGCATTGCCATAACCCATATGTAGGAACTTGGCTTCTAGACCTTGCCTTCTCGCTGCCGGACCCCGTGGGCGGTTCTCATGAATTCGTCGGCACCGACCTGAACCCGGCATCGTTCCCAAAATCGATTCCTCCCAATATGACGTTTACTGTACAAGACATCAAGAAGCCGTGGCCCGAGTTACAGCACGGCTCATTTGACCTCGTCCATCAACGTCTGACTCTCCTCGGCGCGGGTCACAGCCCCTCTGCGTCCATCACCCATCTCTACAACATAACTAAACCCGGCGGGTGGTTGCAAATCAGTGAGGGCACAATGGAATTTCCGCCCGACATCGTGAATGAAGAACGAACGCCCGCATACAATGACATGCTGAAATTGATGCGAGCTATTGCCGGGGCAATTGGCGCCGAGTGGCACATTGGGAAAACACTTAAAGGCTTGCTTGAGGAGGCCGGTTTCACAGACATCGAAGAGGAAGATGTTGTGCTAAGCATGGGTCGAACTAACACGGATGAGCAGCTAGCAAAAGAAGGAGCAGAAAGTTGCAGAGTTGCGATTCAAGGGTTATCCAAGTTTGCGAAAAGTAAGTGCCAACCTCGTTCCATCAGCTCCGTGCGGCTGTTACCGCATGAGTTTGCTGAAAGACCATAGACTTTGCGCCTGAGAACCAGCCGTTGCCCATGGCTCGATACGATAGCTTGGGACCACAGGTGGAGACAGAACTCATGGAGAAAGGAGCGGTTTACCCGCTGAAAGTGGTATGGGGCCGCAAACCGGAGTGAGCTCATCTACAGCAGACCAACGTGAGTGAGATATTAATGTCAGTCTTGGTCGGAATCCCGATTCGCCACATTGAAATCGCAAAGTTCTTGTAAAGAAGTGACTTGTCTTCCATGCATGTTCAATTGGTCACGATACCCTGATCGCTCGGGCTAAACCGAAGCAGCATCTCACCGCTAGACAAACGTCACCGTTTAAAAGGACTCCAAGATTAAAGCAACAAGAACTAGGATGAGTCTAGGGACGAAAAGGCGAAACGAATCCTTGAAGAATTCGAATGCTAATCGTTAGAGGGCTGACCAGAATACTCGCCCCCCAAAAAGGGGGCGGGGTAAGCCACCCCGCTATAGCCGGCCTAGATAGGACATTGGATAGGGGGTACCCTCTGACACATGCCTCCCTATCCCTAGCAACCAAACCATCAATAACGATAGAACTTTTACCTTAGGTACTGACAACTACGCGTCGCGTGCATGGAATTGCTCGGATATATTTCTTACATTCAGGTACCTGTACATAAATCCACCATGTGCTTCGATAATTACATTTAGGCAACCCGTTCCGCTTCCATCGCCCTGCGCCGAAATAAGATGATCTGCTCCATATCCGGCCCTGTCTTCTCATCCTTAACCCAGTTCTTCGGCCTCTCCGTGCGACCAGCTGGAAATTTGAATTCGTATTGGGTCAACAACAAGCAAAGCACCAGTTTGATCTGTGCGCTAGCATACCATCGCCCTGGACACGCTTGTCGGCCTGTGCCGAACCAAGAGTCCCCTGCTGTGACTGAACTGAACAGGTTAGCCGAGTCGACCTCGGCGGACTTTGTCGCCTTCGAACCGGAAGGGGACAGGAAACGCATTGGTCGGAACTCCAAGGGCGTGTCGTACAGTTTAGAATCGCGAGAGCGGGCGTCGGAGGCTGCGCAGATGTGAGTGCCGGCTGGGATGGTAAAACCATTTGATAAGAGGATTGGCGATAGAACGAAACGTTGGAACGAGACTATCCCGGCTGGATTGGTGCGTCCACTCTCCTTGAGGAAGCTATCCATCTTGCACATTCGCAGCAATGAGCCGTAAGTCCAGCCATTGGCGCTTGTCTCTCGGATGACCTCTTCGCGTAACTCTCCGATCAGACTGGGATGAGCGCAAAGATCGTAGAGAGCGTGTATAGTTGCGATGGCGCTTGAATGCATCGCAGCGACAACGAGGAAGAGAATTTTCATACTGATCGCCTCCGGCTTCGAATCCCTCCCTGTAGCCGACTCAGAGAGCCATTGCAGGAAGTCGAGTGGTGCGTTATGATGAAGTGCATTCGACACTTTGTCTTCCTGCTTTCGCTGCCGGGTCTCAATGACCGGAGCCAGAAGCTCTGTCACTTGTGTAATGTCAGAATGCAGCTTTCGGCCACACGGCAGCAAATACCGGGCAATGGGACGTAAGGTAGGAGATATATTCCTCATAGTAATACAGAAGACGGCAACAGAAGCTGTAAAACCCATGATGGTCTTCAGCCAGGCTGGATTACGAGAGATGGAGGGATCGTCAATCACACGGCGGGAAGTGATCTGGCCGATAGCCGCGAAAACCATTGAAGATGCTTTTACAGCATGGAAATCTGAGAACACGGCTTGTCAGTCATGAACCATTATCCATTTTATTCAATCTCGCGATATTTTAGCCAAGCATGAACGTACCTTTTGAGCCACAACTGCCGAGTGTATCTTCTAACGCTAAACCTGCCTCTTCCATCATCTGAGGCAAAAGGATATCTGTTGACTTCAGTTTCAGCAAGTCAAATTATATGTAGCTCATCAACACTAAGATTTAATAACATCATACCCAAGTTCCTAGTCAGTTGGAATCGGACAATGTCCCGATGAATGTTAGTTCCTCGGACGGCATTTAGCTTGGTGTATCTCCCCATAAATCTATCTAGTAACTCCTCTTTGAAGCTCAATTGAGCCTCTGGGAGATTTTTGAGTTCTTCGATAAACTTGTTAGGAATGACCAGCCGCTCGTTATCGCACGTGTGTACCACATATGGTGTGTCCTTGTACTAGTCCTCTAGTCAGTATTGTTCGAGGTGCCAGGGCCATGATAGATAGGGAGCTCGACGCGGAACTCAATAGAACAAACCTTTTCATAGCCCTGATCAAGCAGCTGCTGTCCATGAAAAAAGAATTCATCTTTGGCAGCACGTGTGCGGAAGCCAAGCAGGCCGGGGTCAATTCCAACGCGCGGGAGTCCTTGAAAACGCCGTCGCACACGTATCCGTCTCGCCAACCAGACAAGCAGAAGGCAAACCCCGGCTACTACGAGGCACAAGGCCGTCATGCTGAGGTCTATGCTAGTAATTACAGTAGAATGAGCACTGAGGCTGCAGAGGGCATTCGTGGTCTAGAAATTAGAATTATGATCTCAAACACACGCAACCGGGTTCGTAGGGGTTTGGGAGCAGCCCTTAAAGTCACTTTACAGTCACTGAACTACTCATTCCCTACGCATCGTCTCTCCACGAGCGCTAAGCTTATCCTCTCAATATCTATAACTGCCGTATCTTATGGCCCTAGCCATAGGGTCGATAATGATACAATGCTGCGCCCCCATCCTAATCTTGGGGATCCACAACTCCATCGGTGATATCGGCATCGGCGGGCCTGGTGGCCAGATCCGAGTCGGCGGAGAGGTTCTGGGCCTGCCTTGTCGGAGCTCATGACAGTGACCCTAATCGGTGCGTAGCGCCGACCATACAACATCGGCAATTTTTGTAATGGCGCAAACATGTCACTTCGCTGGTGTAGGTCACCATTTAGCACTTTGCCGTGGCCCTTACCGTATCGCTAGAATTAGCTGTCGACCGATACTATTCTTCATCAGACTTAATCTAGTTCCTTCAATCTATACGTGAGAACTATCTCAAAGCCGCTGTCAGCTCACTAGCCAAACCAACCTTGCCTATAACTTATCCACGCAATGGCCTATAAAGTCTACCTTCTTGCCGTCAGGGCCCCTGGAATTTCAATCGAAGAGTTCAAGGAACAGTGGGATGTTCATCACATCAACTTGCTGAAGGAAATTGCAGGCGACGCGTACCCTGAGAAACGTTATCATGATTATCCGACTCAAGCCCGGGGCCCGTCCGAGAACAAGTACGATGGTATTGGGTATCTTGAGTTTAAAGACAAGGCGGCGTTCCTGAAGCTTGGGGCTATCACGGGGACCCCGGAGAACAAGACAAGAATCGATGCACACAGCGCCACTTTCCTGGATGTCACAAGAATCCAGATGTACACAGTAGATGATGAGCAGTGAAGGAACCTACATTTCCCCACCATTAGCAAAGTCGTTGTCAAACAATTCCTAGCTGGTCGTCCCGCTTAGGCTACGTATATGTGGCTTTCATCACCTTCCAAGTATATAGCGTCCTCAGACACCAGTAATATCACTAACAGAGCCCTACCTGTGTTGCCTGTTGTTATAAACGAACATTTATTTCACTCTGAGTCTATGTTCACCTGACAGTGGGGTGTTATAGACGTCTTACATTATCCAATTGATCGGTGTCCGCTGTGTTTAACCCTGGCTTCTGCTGAAATTGACATAACCGAAAGAGAGGGAGAGATACGAACTCGCAGTCTTCAGGCCGGGCTTCAGGTCTAATATGGGCAAGCATTCACGACACGGGTCAGAAACAAAGGGGCTGTCTCGCTCTACCAGAGGTTGCAGAAGCGCAGCGAGCAGTAACAACATGAAAAAGAGTCACTTCTAGGAGGTTCATAATTTAAATTCGGTTTCTCGCATTGCCCTTTGCTATGGAAGCTGAAGGGCTTAACCAGAAAAACAACAACATACACACAAGATCCAGATACCAGTACCTACACTCTCACATAATACTCCCTTTCCCTTTCCAAGAATCCCATTTATAGATAGGCTCCGTGTGTTAGTCAACGGCGTCGTGGTCCGGAATAGAGTAGTTTGAATCTATTTCGGGTGGTCGCCGACGTAATACTGGTTCGTTAGGGATTGATGATAAGTTACGGGGGCTTGTGTTGTCAGGTTTGCGAAGGAGCCCATATCCTCCATGGGCACACGGTCAATCGTGTTAGATTCCACATCCACGGAGTACGCCACCTCGCGTTCAATTCCGGTCTTCGACTCCCCTTTCGAACTACCGAGACGGCCCCAGGTGATTAGTTGCGATTTGTTTGATGAAGGGGCGTAACTGTCGGACATCTTGGAGTTCTTGGGGTAACCGAAACGGCTCGTAGAGAAGCTCAGGAGCTGGAAGAAGGGAGCGTTATAAATGCGCTTAACCGCTGGCTGGATTACAGGAAGGCAAGCATTTATAATGCCGAGGGTGATTTCGAGTCCTGACCACAGAGCATCATCGATGATGGCAACGGTAAAGTTCCTCTGTGCCGCGGGCTTGGAGAATTCCACGACGTTGTACGTTCGCCATGCAGTAGAGAAAACGACGCTATATCAATCATTAGTCCAGAAGAAATGGTCTGGCTGTCACGTCCGCGAATGCTACTTACAAGGTACCTAAACCGAAGACAAAGGTGATTGCTATCTTCTTGCGCCGGTTCATGTGCAGCGTCCATAAAACGGGCATCGGGAGAATCAAGATGCCGAAATCGAGGATCAGGTTGAAAATGGAGCTGAGAAGAAACTTGAGCGCGAGATCGCCACAGTGCTGTGGGACATCTGGAGTGAGCGCCCAGTTGTATCGAATAGGACGGCAAGTGGCGAACCAGGAGATTGTGAAGCCGACCAAGTAGGCGACTGTCGCAACTTCAAAGCAGTATACGGCGATTCGGAACCCTTGCATCGGATGGAATACATGAAAGATGAAGTCGAGTATGGATAGTCGAACGAACGTATTTGCGAAGCACTGAATAAGCCACGCCGCGAAGAATGCCTGTAGTCTTGTTAGCGGTGGCTCAGTCTATGAGCTGCGAGGTTAGGATACCTTGCGAACAAGAAGCCTCGCAGAGAGATCGACTTTCACGAGAGGGTAACCAAGACCTCCCCGAGCGGCAGCTAAGAGATCCGGTCAGAGACATCATGTCAATGGTGAAGGTTTTCTCTTCGGGGCATTTTGGATCGTACTTATCCAACAGATGATGAGGTACCCGGTGCTGTTGAGAGCAGCTACAATGATGGCATAGTCGGAAAGCTGCCAGGAAGACTTTTTGATGCGCCTCGCCCAAAACCTGAGACCAATCGCGATTAGGCCTAGAAGGTAGAAGATAGTTACAGGAGCAACTAAATGAGCTCCGCCTTGGCTGATTGAGGCCTTAGAGGTGTCAATCCAGCCACCTGGTGGCGGCACCGGCATTGAACCTGGTGTAGGGCCGCTCATTTTCGTAACACGCAGAAGCAGAGACAAAGCAAGCCAGGTCCCCGCAGCAGTACAAGGACAAAAGCGTAATGAGAGTAGATAGGCACGAAGGAGAGAAGACAGAGGGCTTATGGGCTTCTCTAATTAAAGTGTACATGGAAAGAAAGGGCAGGATAGGGGGTTCAGCGACACGGCTGCCCGCTATGGCGGAAGCAATAGATGATACGAGCTGCAACGCCCGATGCATCAGGTAGTACACCAAGAGGCCTAGCGAGCTGTTCGCAGAAGGATTGCGTTAGGTACTTGCGGTGTTTAATAGCCAATCGCTAAATGCTCATCTAGAGGGGTGGTCGGCAACAGGATCACCCGTTGCACCTCACCATATGCGACCACTGTAAGGACCAACATAACCACGATAGGTACCGCTATGGATGAGAGATACCCACAGCAATACTCATAAAATCAACTCAAGAAGACAGCGGTAGTGCCTGTCGACCATATCGGCTATGGATATGCAATCAGTATCATGGTACTCGGCAGAAATGTAAATAGATGGGCGTTGATACGACAGAGCATCCTGATTCAACCTCCCGCCAGGTTACATCTTTCTTCTTCTTCTTCTCGAGAGAGAGTCAGATGTGCCCTCGGCGAGGTCGGACTGCTGTATTATGGTCATCGGCGAGGGGGCCGACCACTACACTCGGCGGACTGAATCCACATTCGGCGAGGTCGGCGAGGTCGGCGAGGTCGATATGTTGCTTCGCAGAGCTCGGTCGCTCAACTTCGTCGATATGTCGGCTATTTGGGCAAGCAGCTTGTCAGGTCGGGACAACACACAAAGCAGGCAATTTCTGTGGCAGGCTGTAGATTTCCTATTTTGAGGTAGGTACCTAGTGACTCCGGTTCAGCCTCAGCATCACGATAGGCACAAGATGTTTGGTTTATCAGTAACTATCGTCCTTCTTCCTTCACCAGCCACTCTTCCATTCTATTGTCTGCGACCCCACATACAATGACACTCACGGCCCCGCCCAACGATGTGGCCATTATTGGAGGTGGCCTAGCCGTGAGTACCATTTCGAGCACTCACACATATGTATATACGTATACAAGTATACGTATGTACCTGCACGTCCGACTAACCTAACATGGAGCAGGGGTTAACGTTGGCACTTGCGCTGCACCAAGTCAAGATCCCATGCACTGTGTACGAGGCACGCGCTGAAAATTACAGTCCAGGCGGGGGCCTTATGCTCTCGCCTAATGCCTTGCGTGCTCTGGACAGCATTGGCGCGTATGGGCGTCTACGTAGTAAAGCGTTGCATTTTGACAAGCTATACTTTATGGACGACGAAGATAGGACAACGGACATTTATTACTTTGGCTCTGAAACCATCTACACATACCAGGCGATGCGTATCATGCGCAAGGACCTGTTGGATGAGCTGCTCGTGATGTTGCGGGAGCGCGACATTGCTGTACGGTTTGAAAGCATTCTGGAGTCTATCGTTGACTCTGATGACCTTCAAGGCAGGATTCACTTGAAATTCACTAACGGCAAAACTACGTCAGCGGAAATCTTGGTTGGAGCCGATGGCATACACTCCGCAGTTCGTTCGACGTTCTTACCGGAAATAAAGCCTATATATGCGGGCATACTGGGCATCAGCTGCGTCGTGCAGCGTTCGCAACTACGCATTCCCGAGGGGTACAGCTTGCCCGCGATCGCGGTTGGCAAGCCTGGAGGCTTCTTGCTGGTCCCACAGAAGCCTGACGGTTCAGAGTTGTACGTTGGAGCGCAGCGATTGTTTGCAGAATTGGACGGTGCTGGCTGGATCGAGCTGCGAAAGGACAAGCAGAAGCTCTACGATATGATTCATGAGAACCAACATGAATGGCCGGATGTCGTACAATCGGCGCTTGAAGCCATGACGGTGGATAGAATGGGCTTTTGGGCGTTTCATGGTCTTCCTCCGCTGTCGTCTTGGCTCTCCGAATCGAAGCGCATCGTTTTGGTTGGCGACGCCGCTCATGCCATACCCCCAACCGTCGGTCAAGGGGCCAATCAAGCCATTGAAGATGTGTACGCGTTAGCAACTCTTCTCTCGAAGCTGTCGCGGGAGGTCCCTCTGGACAAGGCCGCTACTCTTTGGCAATCGTACAGACAAGAGCGCGTCGAGAGAATACTTGAGCTAACGCATCAAATGAATGCGAAGCGACTTCCCGAGTCGGAGAAGTCCAAGCTGCCTCTAGGTGCGATATGGACCGACTCCTCGTTGACCCGTGGGGATGGGGGTGAGTTGAGCTGGCTGTATGACTCGGATCTTTCTGACGAAGTTGACAAGTGGGTTCGGGAGATAAAACAGGAGGCAGATGTAGAGCCTAAGTTGGTGGATCATATGAATGCATGAACTGTTAGGATCGTTACCCTTCTGAGAGGGGTTGTCATCTACTGACCGGAGACTGAAAGCCACAATGTATCGTTATTACGAATACTGTGTACCTACACGGAGTATTAAGAGATTCCACGACACGGTCCTACGTCGAGGAGATTCCCCTCTCGCCGTCGGCTTGAGCAGCGGCTCGCTGTCAACATACCAAGAACTCGGACAGCGAGGTCCCGGTATTATACAGACTACCCTTGCTGGAAGCCGCGGTTGAACAGGCGGGCTGGTCCAACAAGCTACGTGCACGCTGCCAAGTACCCGTGCGAAATACTGAGAGAAGATTCTTGCGGGAACTACGGAGTATCGAGTCCGGGAATACCTACCTATCCATCCTCGTTGGTACTTGTGGTGGGAAATAGGTCCGTCTTACACACAGTGCATTACCTATAATAATCTCTTACGGTGGATTGCTCGTCACCTACCTAATTAAGTACCTACTTGGGAGCCTGGGAGGTACACTAACCAACAGCTCTGCTAAGCCCCAATTAGGAGACTTACAACTTAAGGCAAAAAGGTCTACCACAGTACCTACTTAAGACACTCTATCTAGATAGCAGATGTGGTTGAAGTGCAACCGCAGTGGGAGTTAAGAAATGCGAACCCGTAAGAGACCTACATCACAGCCTTGCCACGCCCTTGAATGCAGGAACGCAAGATTCACCATGTTAGGCAGTGGGGCGAATCTTGAGTATTGCGATGGGGTAGCGACCATCATCTTCATGGACGGCTCCCACGCTGTGCCAACATGCCTTCAGCCTGCCTTCGTGGCGTATATCATGTTGACACCCCTTCCATGCTTTCGTACTGGCACCGTCGCGGAAGCGTGCGTCAGACTGCCATCTACCCACCTCTAAGTATCTAGATATTAGATAGGGAACCCGAAGTCCCGGACATCGCCAACCCCACGTCTCTTCGACAGCTTTAATCTCCGAGCCCTAGCAATGCAGGCAGCGGTAGGAAGTCAGGGCGGGAGCCCAGTGACAAGCGCGTCAATCTCAAGCGGCCGAAAAAAGCGCATTGCCTGTGACAACTGCCATCTTTCCAAGGTGAGACGGCCTCAGAACATAGAGGACTGTGGCACTCTCATGACAGCTGCTAATCTAAGACATGCAGGTTCGGTGCTCTGGCGAGCTAACAGGGTGCCAGCGCTGTGAGCGTGGCCGCAAGTCATGCCATTACAGTGAATCCAACATGGGCCGTACTCCTCCAGGCGGGGTCGGCAAGCGGCGGCGGTCCAACTTCCACAAGACACCGGACCTCTTCGCTGCCACAAGTGATCAGCGGCAACAACAGCAATCGCACGATTGGGACTCCGCCAACCTTTTCGACAACCTCGACGGCGGCGAGCTTCCAAGCGATCAACATGTACCAACACCAACCCTACTAGGGGGTATGGAGAGCCCAGGAGCTCCGATAGATGACCCGATGAGTCTTTGGGATCAACAAGAAGCGCAGAATAATCAACACCACCTCAAGTCCATGACTGAGCCCACCGGCAGTGATCTGGATAGTCTAGGCTTCGATCCATTTGTCTCGACGTTTGACGACATCGGCATTTCGGACATGGGCGATGGGGATTTAGAGCTTAGAGAGAGTTCTCTTGATCTAACGTTCCCTCAGACTACCGTCACTCCAACATCTGATCTTTTGGCGATGCCGTCACCAACGCAGTTTCAATCTCAACGGCATAAACCGCAGGCCCAACTTCAGAGCATGCAGGTTTTGAAGATAGCGTCGTCGTCTTCGCCGTCGCAGGGGTCCCGTGACTCGGATTCAGAGCTCAAAACAACATCTGGTGCGCCGAACCCCCCGGCGGATGGTATCCGGTACTGGTCTACACAGCTTGAGGCGCTCTCTCACGCCGTGCAAAGGTCCCCCATCCCTCTCGATGGGATGCTACATCAAAGCTCGCAACTGCTCCCACGGATCAGAGACACTCTACAGTCCTTACAAGCAGCGGACGCATTGGCGTTCCCAGCGATGCTTATTCTCATCCTCATTTGTCTCACGCAGATGATTGCCTTGTACGAGCAGTGTGTGCCCGCTGTGCTTGCCGGTTCCCCACCCGCAGGATCGGGGTTGGGCGACCTCTCACTCCGGCTTGGGGACTTCCAGGTCGATCGCAAAGCTCAGCAGGCATTGCAGATACACATCGTGAACAAGGAGTTATTGGAAATACTGCAAGTACTCAAGATAATCAGGCAGACGCTACTTAGGCCGGAATGGCATAGCCCTTCAAAGCGCACCCACGAGTTTTTGTTGGACGATGTGCGGGTGCGGACAGTGACTCTAGTCTACCAGATGAAGCACAAGAGGGCACATCTTGGGCAATGACATCACACCCTGTATGCTTATGAAAATAGCCCGAGTAAGTTAGGTGGACTCGGTAAACCATGCGCGGGACTTTTGTGTGGCTGACCCTTCAGTCCAGTCCGGGTCTTTAGAGCAAATAACCACCAGAGAGAGTGAGTGAAGCCGAAAGGAGGTGGTATTGGGCACTACAGTACAGAATTAGCAACCCCACTACCAAAGTAAAAAGTAGCGACTATATACTGAAATGCTTTGGTTGATTAATAGCTTTGTAAAATAAATAGCAGCTTTAGCTAAAAGCGGCAATAAATTTAGCTAAACAAAGCCTTGCTTAACACCTAACTATAAAAAGTATATAGTTAACTAAGTACTAGATAGGTGAAGGACCGAACCCCCCCCCCCTACGTAGCTCCGGCATCTCATTGTCGTTAGTTGCTATAGTAGCTACGCCCGCCCACACCTGACGTGTATTCCCCTTATAAGGACTTTCATAGTTAGAGACAAATATAGCAGTGGGTACAATAATAAGAAGAGA
Source organism: Xylaria palmicola (assembly GCA_022385595.1). Lineage (NCBI taxonomy): Eukaryota > Fungi > Ascomycota > Sordariomycetes > Xylariales > Xylariaceae > Xylaria > Xylaria palmicola. Next base: position 138,053 of record MU281387.1, on the reverse strand, counting down.
GAACGCCCAATCAGCTCCCAGTCTAGCCGTCTCTCCGATGTTATAAGATGGTCGAATATCGCTCGTTTGATGTCATGCTATCCTAGTTGTGCCCGCCGTGCGCTCCGGAGCCAGCCATGTCGGGGCACGACCTTTCTACCATTCCAGTCGTGCCAGCTCCGCCTGGGCAAGTGAGTAATCTCACCGACCCCCATTCCCGGGCTTGGATACATTGCCTCGCCATTTATACGACTTTCCCCCTAGCAATCATCTTTGTGTTGCTCCGCTTTGGGGCCCTTTCCCAACTAAGACAGAAGCTGAGGCTAGAAGATTGTGGGTTCTGTTCGGTAACGTCCTCAGTCGATATTACGTACCCTTTGCTAACAAGGCCTGGGGATGGTATGCAGTTGCGTCCCAGTAGCCCTTTCCCCTTTTGAAAATTTAGGCGCGCAAGTTGAGCTCCATTCTCTCAACAACTTCAGGAGTAACCAAAACACCTACCTCTCCAGACATGGTAGAGCGACTCCCCAGTGTACCGAATGGAGCCCTTGACACCCTGCTCTCATTTGCTCGTAGCTTTCAGAGAGACCAGCATACAAATTCGCGAAGTATACTAGTGACCCGTAATACGGACGTTGAAGTGGACGAGGGAATTAGGACTATCGAAACGGACTACAACATGTTTCTTAGTAGTAGCCATCTCGGGTCCCTGCTGAACAAAGCGGGAGTTGCGAGGGATGCAAGAAGGGTGTGGTGAATTTTCACGCTTACTAGAACAAGGAAACCGTTCTTTATTACATATCGTCTGCATCATAAGAACAATAGTTTCCAGGAGTGCGTTATTCTTAATTTTAGGTAAGTAGCGTATTTTCCTGATAATAGCAGCCTGGTTGATTTAGGACGATGATTTATAAGTTGTTAGCATCCTGTAAAATGCCAGAGTGCTATCATTGAAGCTAGTAATAAAAGATGCTACACTGACCACAAGTTCTTTCATCTTAACCTAGATAATCGTTTAGTGTAGCTCGAGATGACTCACCCTACACCAAAGTAATATAGCACATTGTAGCACAACTCACGTCGGCTTAATGGATAGCTGCAGCGGCTCCGGAGGTATAATTAAAAAGGAAAACCCAAAGCCTTGATTAAAGTAATATACATCTTGTTAAAAAAAATAAAAAAAATAAAAGTATATACGAAAATCTAAATTAGTGCGCAGCTAACCCGTGTGGTACGTTAAGTATAATAAAATATATAATTTATTTTATTAGTTAAATTAATTAAAAACGCAGAATTTAATTAAAAAATAAGAATTAAAAACTAATTCCTAAAAAAAAGAAAATAGTTGTTATAATTATTACTTATAAAATGTACTACACTTTTATATTATATATACTATAAAAAGTACTTGTTTTACATATAAATCGTATTTTTTTTACTTTTACTTTAAACTTTAGTTATGTTTTTCTTTTACTATAATAATACACTAAAACTACTGTTATACTTAACTTAAAATACTTCTTATCGTGACAACATTTTTTATACAAAATTAGCTTTAAAAAACACCAATTTTTCAGCTTTAAAAATTAATAGAAAGTTAAATACAATATGTAAAATTCTACTAAAAATAGAATAAAATACTGTAGCCAATTTTCTATATAAAGTTTAAAACCCATCATTTTTACCTATTTTAGTTAGCTTTCTATAGCACAGTTTATTTATAGTACATAGTATAAAAAACTATATATAGTTTTTAAACTAGTATAAATACTTAATAAATAAAGCTTTTTATTTTTTACTATTTTTTTCTATATAAACAATTGACTTGAATATAGGTTTTAAAAAACCCCATCTTTTTACCTATTTTTTCGGATTTACTATGCTTAATTTAGAAAAAAGTGGCCCGTGAAGGGGTGGCCCGTGAGGGGGGGTCTATCTTAACAACTAACACCGTTTTCTACTTTGGATCAAGGCAACGGGCAGTTGAAAGTAAGTTAAAAGCCTGGTTTTGACCTAATTACAAGAATACAGACGATTAGAAGAAATTGCTTTGTGATAAAAGGGGTCTATTAGAACGAAAGGCAAGTAAGAAGAACTAGAAAAACAAAAAAAGAAACTCGTATTCAGTATTATGGAATCAAAATAGTCAAACTCCTCAATAGAACCGGTCACATATTGTCCAACTTGGCATAACACCTGATTTCACTTAGGGTTGCTGGGTTAGTCTCCTCGCGTCATGCCGCTTCAGCGGCGGGCCCTTGTTCTTCAACCCTTTTTCTTTGAGGGGATATGTCTGCGTCTGTCCTAAATAGAATCCAACGAATGATAATCAAATATTGTTTTGATTTCTGCGGAATCCGCCCAATGATATTCCAGTATCTTTTGAACTTCTGTAGAATATCACGTACTGTTTCCTCGTCTATAATCCAGAGGCACAGCAGTATAAAGAGCATTGTGATGGCCAATGTGACGACCTCGGCCACAGCTTTGAGGGTATTAGCAGATATAAACACTTTGGGTAAAAGAAAGACGGCTATTTGAAGAGGAAAAGGAGGAAGGTCTCACCAAACCATGTCCTAACGTAAGCTGTAGTGTAAGCAGATTTTGCTTCTTGTTGTTCACCATCCGGACCTCCGCCTCCGCCAAACCGCACTTGGTTTCCTAGGAGTGTATCGACAGGCAGGGCGAACAGGGCCGATACAAAAGCGAGCGGCGCGAATACGACAGTGATAATTGTAAAACCGATAACGGCGGTACTGACAATCAGGCCGGCACGAGCGGTAATCAAGCCGGCTTCCGCGTCGCGCATGCTGGCGTGTGTTCGCTTTAAATTGAGTTGGTCCTGAATCGTCTTCTGAATTCTTTCTGCGTCGCTGTCAATCTTTCTTACCCGCGCCTGATATCTGCTAATTTGAATTCTGGAATCTTTTACTTTCTCCCATCGACTCAACATCATATCATAGTAACTATTTTGGTCCGAGTTGCTTTGGTAGAATGGGAGTGACTCAGGATTATTATGTTCAAAACCGTCGATGAACTTGTTCAGAATATTAAGTTGTTGGCTGAGTATCTCCTGGATCATAGCGTGGAAAAGAATAGGCACTCGTCGACGCTGCCATTTCCACTTCATCAGCTGGTTAAAATCTAAGAGCTATATTGTCGGTCGAGCAGCCAGTTGTTTATTGAGACACTAACTACTAGTTGACGGAAGCAAGATGAAGAGGATCATTTGTTTTTGTGATGGGAAGCGATCCCGCTCGATCTGAAGCAGCCTGCAGCGAGGATAAGCCTCACGCCGTGCTGAGAGCTGTTATTGATTGGCTGATTATTCGCTCATCATTTGTTGACAGTATAAGCCTTACTATTAATACGGCTGGCAGAAAAAAAAAAAAAAAGGCACCATCGTCAGAGTGTACCAAATAAAGAATTATCCAGGAGTCTAAGGGACCCGTTGATCTATTTTCCTCCGTACCCGAGGGCCGGGAAACCAGTCCCTTTCTTGTTCTCGTCGGGTCTCTCTATTCAATAGGTACTGCTGTATAGTCCTTCTGGCTGGGGCGCGTAGCGTTCTTATTTAGTGACACTGCAGACGGTCGCCTTGTCTGGCAATGTCTTATTGGTGGCCGAAATTTGGCTATTCTCGGGGGAGGAAAAGGGACCTTAGAAAAATAGCGCCGGGCCAGCCCGCGCCTCAATACAAACAATGCTACGTAATACTTATGATTCATTCGCCTTAATCGATCTACGCCCCAAAGCTTCTTAGTAACATATTGAAGCGAGCCTATAGCATTTCCTTGTACCAGGACGAAGACTCCCGAGTTGGTACGGCCCCTCGGCCAGGCAGCCGTCTTCTAGTAAAAATCGAGTACATCAAATGATCTACTGGACCTGCATCGATGAATGAGCGGTGTCTAGCTGTCACCATGAGCATGAACTAGGTAAGTACGTGTAAACATGTGGACATAAGAACTTTATTTATCGTTAACTACGTCTAAAGTTAGCGTTTAGGAACCCTGTCCTCGCAGCTATGAATGCATTGCTGAGATACTCTTGTTCCTCATCTTGCCGGGTCATCGGGTACATGTAGCATTCGCGGCATCGCCTACAAGCCCATCCGCTCAGTGCTCACCATGCGGCCGACGAGTGGCGCCGCCTAGTTTCCGGAGACATGGGCTGCGGGCGCGGACGCAGCGGGCGGTCGAGGATGGCATGCATCTCGCTCTCCGTCAGGGAGTGGCCCCCGGGGCCGATGGCGGTCAGCGCGGTCTCCCCGCCCACCGGCATGGGGACATTGGGATTGGCCCTGCGGGGTGGCCACGGGCTCTGCGTCATCGGGGGTCTCTGGAGTCTGCGGTAGCTCGGTCCGGGGTTCTCTTCGTGGGAGCCTGCGGTCCGCAGCGTCTGGGGCTTCTGGAGCCTGCGCTGGCTCCGTCTGGGTTTCCTGGGCTTCTCTTCGTGGGAGCTCGCGCTCTGCAACGTCTGGGGCTTCTGGAGCCTGCGCTGGTACCGTCTGGGCGTCCTGGGGTCCTTCTCGTGGGAGCTTGTACTCATGGCGCAACCCATCATGTCGGAAGGAGATGACATACAGACAAGGTTAACAAAAAAAAAGGCACCGAGAGCGCCTTAGCCTAGCTGCTAATTAGCACTGGAGTCACAGAGAGCGTGTTTTACGAAGCGCGCCGAGGGCCGGAACTCTACCAAGGTGACTGCGAGTAGGGTTCTGGTGATAACTGGTGGGATGGAATCGAATGTTTGACTCTGGGGGAAGGGAAAAAGCTCATGAGATCTGAGGCCGGCTTCTTATATGTTGTTTTTGAAACAATGGGTTTGTAGGGCACAATGGGCTATCCGGGCATTGTGGGCTTGCTTTGCTAGGTAAGCCGGCTTTGACCGAGCTTCAACAATACCGCGCACTCTTTGGGTGAATGTCAAAGGTGAATATACATTTGGACTTGAATAGACAATGTGTATGAAAAACAGTCAGCTCATTACCCGATGATCTCTACTTTCGCTGACGGACACACACAAAGCGCGCGAGAATGAAGAACCAACAATAGGCAAGTTGTTCATTCATTCCTTGAAAACTCAATACACCGCGACTCGAGTGGCTGAGGGACAAGTGTGTTCGTTACCAATCAAGAGAAATGCAGCACTATCGAACAGATATCCTATTGTTCATCAGAAGTACGACGCCTCGACGAGAAATCCAACGGTCAACTTCATCAGGACGCATTAGCACATATCTCCAACTTGGAAGCCTCTGAATCAAGGGGGCTAAAAAGGGGCAGATCCGCCCCCAACTCACCTTGGCGTGCTCGAAGACGTGCGGGAAGCTGACGGTCGAGACCGTATCCTGCGCCGAGTGGATGTAAGGCGAAGAATCGCGTATGTTCTCATCGCAGACGTACGCGGCGGGGTAGCCGGCCGAGTACGCAGAAGCGCTACGCGAATCAATCAAGAGCGGTCAGCACCTCATGGAATCCGCAAGCGATGGGAACTGGCTAGCCTAGTCAGGAGTACGCACTGGTCGCTGCATCCATAGCCGCACTTGTCAGTGGACAGGGGCAGGCCGGTGTACACGGGGACGAGTTTCTTGATGAAGGCCGTGAGGCCGGTGTCGGCATAGTCGGTGTACACGGCGATGACGTTGTTGGGCGAGTAGCCCGTCATGTCCTGGTTCATGACGGCGAGGACGTCGACGCCGCTGCGGACGTACGAGTTGAAGACGTCGCGGGAGCCCAGGAGGCCGCCTTCCTCACCTACAAGCCGCTCCGTCAGACTTTGTCACTTTTCAGCTTCCCCAGTGTCACTGAGCACCACCCGAATACATGGCTAGGGGGTGCCGGGGTTCAAAACGGACCTGAGTAGAAGTGGAACTCTAGAGTATTCGCCGGCGCGTACTTCGCCTCGGCAAGGACGCGGAGGGCCTCGAGGACAACGACGATGCCCTAGGTAATATGGATTCGTCAACGCCCATCCGCACCTTTCATGTCTAGGCATATGTATACACGGATGAACTCACAGATGCGTTATCATCAGCACCAGGGGCCCGGCCAGATGTGGTGCTGCCGATGGAGTCATAGTGCGCCGACACGATGACGACCTCGGCCGAGGACCCGGGGATGGCGGCGATGACGCTGGGCTGGTTGTACGAGTGGGCGAACTGCTTCACCGTGATGGCCGGGTTGGCCGCGGCGGCGCTGGCGACGGTGCTGTACATCCAGGCGGCGCTCGTCGCCGCGTACGAGCCCCGGTAGTACCGGTTGTAGAAGTCGGCCAGCGCGTTGGTCCAGGTCTGCAGGTTGCTCTGCTTGACGTTCTTGATGAGCGCGTTGGCCTGCGTCTGGTGGCTCGGCGCCGACGGGAAGGCGGCTGCCCGCTGCTGGGCCCGGTCTGCCTTTCGGGCGGCGCCCATTGCTTCGAGCTCCTATTTATGGAGCGTTAGATCTCAAATCGGTTATATGTATACGTCTTTGCTCTGCTCGGTGCTGCTTGTCACGGGGACATACCACGGTGTCGGTGATATCCATGAACCCGATGCGTTTAGAGGTGAGTTTTTCGAACTTCTCTTCCTCAGTCATCCATGTCCCTGGATCCTCCTCGGACGTCTTGACGAGACGTAGCTCGGCGGCCGACTTGCTGAGGATAGGCCTGGGATCCGAACGAACGGCAGCGAGGGCCAGAGGAAGAGCAGCCCCGAGGACTGCCAGTCGTGAAAAACCCACCATGATGATACTTTCTTCGACCTTTCTCAGTGCAGGTGAGAGATGAGCGGCCTACTATTTCTCGTCTGGTCAAACCAGGGATAAGATAGCCAGTGTACCACAATAGCAAGCGTATCTCCCTCTTTCTGGGAGGCGTGCTGACCATACAATTTATACATTTTGCCGGGCCGCTGAGGTGTGTCGCGCGACATGGCATCGCCTTCTTCTTTGGGCACCTATGAAGTCTGCCTGGGCGTGTGAATGGCCTGCCCGGGTTGGGATAGTGGTGTTTCGTCGTTACGACTTCATGTTGCCCAATCCGGCACTTGGGAGGCCCCCTTGGCAAGGCTCAGCCCAGAAGAGGGTGTCGCCAAGTGCGCCAAGTAATTCTTATCATCGAACTTGCGAACTGCCCTCGTGATTACAAGGTGGGATTACACACTTGATCGTTTCATTGGAGCCTTGCTCGTGTCATCGCCGGTTTTCGCGTCTAGAGATTAGAGGGCGAGTTGGGATTGCCGAGGTCAAGAAGGTTGTATGATATGACGGCCACTATACCTGCGACGATCAAGAACCTTCCACCTATCATAGAACAATGTACGTTGCGCTGTTTATGAAGAAGAGTAAAAGTATTCCCTTTTCTTAGCTACGAGTATTTAGGGGTCCAATAGTTACCTAATTAACCCTTCTCGACGGGAGCTACCCTGAAGCTACCCTAGAGAGGTACCTGTAAGTACTTGGTAGGTTTAGCTGCCCCTCATCCAGCAATCCACCCCACTTCACTTCACCTCATTTCTTCTGCGAACTCTATTCCACCGCACGTCCAAACAGACCACCACCACCCAGCCACTTCACCTCCTTTCACACACGCGCCACGCAGACAGAAAATCCTCACCACCCAAAATGTCGTCCCCAACCAACCCCGTCCACCTAAGAGCAACCTACACCTCTCCCTCTACCTCTACACCGCAGGTCTTTTCCTCAGTACCCCTCCCCCTCCCCTCCGCCTCCTCCCCCGCTACGACCTCGACCGAGCAGAAGACAGCCTACCTCCACGCCCTCCGCGCCGCGACGATAGACTTGCAAGACCGCGTTAACGCCGCGCTGACGGCGCGCATGGAGGAGGACGCCGCCGCGGCGAGCGCAAAAGACAAGGACGGAGACGGCCTGGCGAGGGGAGAGGGCAAGGGAAAGGGAAAGGGAGGCAAGGCGGGCAAGAGCGTGGGTGGAGGAGGAGTAGACGAGGCCGCCGAGGAGGAGAATTACGGGGAGGAAGTCCCTGACGAGGACGACGAGTGAAGGTGTGACCAAAAAGAAGAAGAAAAGAAGAACAGGAAAAGGAAAAGAAAAGAAAGAGGGAGAGAGAGAGGGAAGAGGGAAAAGGGAAGAGAGGTAGGGAGAGAGGGCTGCCCTGACATGACGCTGCCGCGCCCTGCGGCGAGGACTGGATGGATTCGCGGACAGAGTTGGAATTGGAATTGAATTGCTCGCTCGGTTGCTGCGCATTCCATTCATCCACTCAATCACTCGGCTCGGCCGCGAAAACACGAAACGGAGAAGGGGAGGAGAGAGGAGAAAGAAAGAATGCGTCCGAAATGCCCTCGCCCGTTCTGTGAATCCACTTACTGCAGCCCCTACCATTCATACTGAAGGATGGGGAAGGGCGCGACGCAGACGCAGACGACTCGATAGACGGATAACGAGGTCGAGCGGCATAGCCCGAATCCCGTCAGTCAATCAGTCAGTCGGTCGGTCGGTCGGTCAGTCAGTCAATCGGGTCCCACGCAACAACAACCTTCAAGACAGGAAAAGAATTCCTCGCAACCAAGTGGCGCGGGCCACATATCAAACAAAACACCCGGAACCATTCATTCGGTCACAGCAATTGCCATGTATTGCGTCCATCGATCAGTATAAAACGACCATGGAAGAGAGTTCCATACATACATACAAGATCCCATGGACCAACAATAAAAAAAAAAAAAAAATAAACAAACGGGTATTCCCTACACAAACACCTCGCAAAAAAAAAAACAAGAATCATGCAGATGCCCATCCCGCGCAACAATGCAAATGCCCAACGCGCGCGGATCGGCGCTCGACTACAGGTATATATACTTTACTTACCTACTTACCATCACCAACTCATTCATCCCTGTCTCCCCCACGACCCCGCGACGAGCTCTCCCCTCCCCCGACTCGCGCTGCGCCCACCGCCCGCCGCCCTCCTCCCCAGACAGCCGTAATGCACGACCGTGTTATCGGGCAGCACCGCCACGACGCTGTTCCCCAGCCTCTTGTGACATACGCCACAGACCCTCTCCTCCGCGATGACGACCCTTCTGTTGCGTCCCCCTCCCTGCCCTCCCCCTCTCTGGTTCGGTATCATCCCGTCCCCGAGCAGCAGGCGCGCCTGCGTGTCGACGAGCTGCGTCTTCCGCAGCGCCGCCACCACGCGCGTCTCCGCCACCACGCTGTTGGCCGCGCGTATCCGGCCCCGGAAGTACGACGCCAGGTCCGCCGCCGCCAGGCCGTCGGGGATGAGCGCCAGCGTCGACGCCGCCGGCAGCCGCGAGCCGTGCCGCGAGAGCAGCGCCAGCGCCGGGCCCAGGCTCGCCGCGTGCGGCGGCGGCGGCGTCAGGTAGAGGGACAGCAGCGTGTGGTAGATGGACGTCGCGGCGTCGGCGTCGGCGTCGTCGGCGTCGGACGTTACCGGGTCCATGGCCGAGTTGCCGGCCGAGTCGCGCTGCTCGCTGGGCAGGGCGTGGATCTGGTTACAGTACCTAGGCGAGTCGTTAGTTGTTTTTTTGTCTGCTCCGCCCTGCGATGAAAGACGGGGAATCAGATTAGAGAATCAATCATCAAGCACATACTCCTCTGCTTTTGCGTAGTCTTGCATCTTGAAGACGTAGATCTCGAGCGCCTGCTTGTGATTGCCCATGATGCTGAGCACCACGGCCTGCGCCTCGTAGAACGCCTTGTCTACTGTCGTGTTAGCTCCAACGTGCACGAAGAATAGGTACATTCGCCGGTGGACCATGTTACGTACCGTCTCGAGGGATCATGGCAAAGGCCCGCGTAAGACTGTACTGGCGGCTGTCTCTCAGAAGACCGACCAGCTTCTGTAATCTCTCCTCCCATTCGTTCCCGCGCGTCTTGGCGTCTTTCAGATCGTTGATCAGCAGCTCGACCAGCCGGTTGTGGAACTCGGGCGTCCCGTCGCCCAGCTCGTCGATGATATGTTCCAGGTATCTGATCTCGAGGCGCACGTCGATCCTGCTCAGGTAGCCGACGACCTCGTCGCGCGGGAGTGTCTCGGCGTTCTCGCTGTCGGCGAGGAATATCTCCATTCCCAGATCGGGATCGCGCCTGAGCACCCAGTCGGCGAACTCCAGGATCAGATCCGTCATCTCGGGCGGCAGGCTCTGGAGATAGCCGACCGTCCTCCGCGGCCCACGCAGTTGATCGGGAATTTCGATTTTGGCCTCATCGTGGCCGTTGGTCTCGGGTTTGTTGGCATCCGCATCGGTGGCCACGTCGCCAAACCTCCGAAGCAGCGTGAGGGCCTCTCGATGGAGTTTCTTGCCGTAGAAGAAATCGACTAGCTCGTTATAGCGGTTGTGCTCGAGGAGCTTCTCGTTTACGACGGTCGGTTCACAAAAATTGGGTATACGGAAAAGAGAAGGAGCCAGGGACGGCTGGGAGAACATATAACCCCGGAACAGGGTCGTATCGACAAGAGTAAAAGTACGCCGAAGCTCTTGCTCCAGTTGCTCGTCCGTTTCAGAGCGGGGACCCGTCAGCAGAGCGTCCATGTTCTCGTCGGTGCTTAACGAGTGAGACAAGCCCGGTGTGGCCTTCCGTGGCCGGAGTTTACCGGTCTCGGGGTCAATCACCCGCTGAAGACGGGCTCTCGTACCGGCTAGAAAGCTATTGAGTTCGCGCACCGCCTTGGTCAGGTCAGCCCCTTCCAGAGGCCCAGCATCGTCGGAGCCCTTCGTCTTGGCCTTGATGCTGGCGGCGTCGTCATTGTCCGTGCCCGCAAGCTTGGAGGATGCAATAGAGGCGGCATCGGAATCGGTTTTGCGATGGCCACCACCCATCCAATACTTCGCGAAGCCTCCTGTTCCGATTATCCTGGGCGCCAGGTTGGCATCTGTATTACTATCAGCCTTGATTCCTTTGTCGCCATTGGTACCGCCATCCTCGGCGTCCTCAGTTGCATCTTCATCCTGATGTTCCTTCTTATCGCCATCACCTCTCACGTCGTCTTGCTGGGCCTCAATGGACAGCTCCCCGGCAATGACGCTAGGATATAGCCTGAGAACTCTCTCTGGAGGGGCATGTACGTCATCTTCGTTGAACAGGTCTAAGCTCTGTCGGAACTTTCTCTTCTTGAAGAGAGCTTCCGCCTTCAGCATTTTTACCTCGCGCATCGTCCCTATCTTGTCCTTGAGCAGTGCATCTTCCAACATACTCAGGACACTAATAGCCTCATCGTACTGGGCTTTCTCGACGAGCTCTTGCACCTGAGTGTCGTAGTCGGTAGCATCCATCTTCCAGACTACCCGATCGCTGCTAATGTGAAATCCCTTTCCTGCGTGCGCGAGGCTCACGGTAGGGGGCGGGAAATGTAATTGTGCGGCGCCGGTGAGTTCAATTGTCTGCAGCAAATTCAGCGTCTCAGGATTGCGAATCTCCAGCGAGCCCTTCGTTGGAGGCTGCAGAGCGAGAATATATGGGTAGCTGTACCCGATGCTCTCGGGCGCGCTGATCCAGGGGACCTGGCGCTTCTCCAACGGTTTGCCATCCGTATCGATGAAGAGCGAATGGACGTCTTTAGCGAGCAGCATCTCGCCCTCGGCTAGTCGCGCGGCGAGAGGTTTGGGTACGTAGCCACCCAAGCCCATGTAGCCCATACTCGCGGCGCCGAAGCGGCTGCCTTGCCCCCCGGCGGTAGCGCCAACCCCGGCGATTTCCTGGATCTCCGAGGTGGTCACATCGACGAGCGCATAGCCGGCGTTCATGCCGCAAACGACCTTTGTAGCATTGGCCCACGTCACGGTTCGAATGGCCTCGGACAAGACCACCTCGGCGACGTTCTCGTGGAGTTCACTCTCGTGCCAGCTCCATAGCAACAGACGTCGCTTTACGGCGACGGCGAGACGGCTGATGATCTCGGGGATGCCGGTGGCGGGGTCCTTGACGATGTTACTCGTGACGGCGAAACAGGAGGCATTCTTTGTGCGCGGGATGGTCTCGATCAGCTCGTAGGTCTGCAGGTCGTGGAGAGAGATGTGGTAGTTGGAGAGCGAGACGAGTGTGTTGGCCTCCTTGATGATGGCGAGCTGGTCGATGGCGCGGGTGGAGAACTTTTCGACTTCGCGCAGGAGATCGGTGGGCTTCTTCGCGGGGGCCGAGTGCGATTCGGTTCGCGCGTGTGTCTGGGAGGAGGCGGGCTGGGCGTCGGGGAGAGACGACGTGCTGCCGTTGGAGGGCTCTTTCGGAGAGACAGGCTCGTTCAGGCGATAGACGCGGAGAGCACCGGTGTTGAGGCCGACGAGAACTCGGTCGCCTTGTTCGCATGTCGCATTAGTTGACTTGCGTATCCTCTTGCATGTGCTTTGCAATAGAGCGTGGAGAGCGAGCAGGGCATACCATAGGCCAGGATGGTCTCGATCTTGGACTTGTCTCGCGGCTTCAGCTCGACGATGGGGCGAGCCGTGAATGCGGAGAGCATTATGGCTCCCACCCCTGCGAAGCGCCCGGTGTCTAGGCCGGCTGGGGATTCATTGACGGGGTAGGTAAGAGTCGGACAATACGGCTCGGTTCTGCGGACGGAGAGAGAGAGAGAGAGAAGCTCTGTCGGGAGGTTGTGGTTGGTGGTGGTTGGTGGTGGTTGGTGGTGATGATTGCTGGGTCGGAGATCAACCGATGTCATCTGGTATCCGCACCGGCACACGGGTTAGATAGGTACTGAGGTACCTACATACTCCATTCAGCACTCTATACCCCTAGTAGCCTAGCGGGCTACGTGCCTTAAGTACCTACAGCTATACTTACCCCAGAGTCTACCTAAGCTAAGCGGCACTATTTATAGTGACGCAATACTGAATATTGCCCACCGTAGAAGTGGCGATGGGGAGACTACTTCTAGGTCATTAACTTTTAGGTAGGTAGTATATCAATTTGCAGGGTGTAGCTGGGGTGAAGCAGTTACGGTAACAAGCTATTTCGTTTTAGATTCTTTATTCAGCATCGCGGGTACCGTACTAGGGTAATCTATCTAACGCATGTGACGCTTACGGCATCTCCTCGTATCAGTCAAGCTCCCGCCGACTTACAACTCAACCGCATCGTTGAACAGAGCGAACAACCTCATGCAAACGCGTCCGTTGTCTCGTTCCAAATGGAAAAAGCAAATACAACGCAGTACCTTATTTCATGATAGCAGAGCCAACGCTCTACCGACCGTGCCTGACGGGTACCCCCACCCCCCCCGACTCCGGATCCTCGCTACGCCGCCATGCCCATCTGCTCTGCGCTTCTACTGTAGATATGTCGCATAGGTATTTCGTATGTATGCCGACGATCGAGCCGGGTGCTATCCGAGCTCCAGACCAACAGACGAACGGCAAATGAATTGTCCATCGTCGGTCGCCCTATCTAGAATGTGCGCACCCGAATGCCGCAGGCCCTCGTTAACCGCTCGAGCCTATCGCCGGGTGTCCCATCAACCGGCTGGTCCAGGAGGCGTAGGAGTTCGGCGACCCGGTCCGCTACTCACATCAGCACAAGTTCATAATACATTCATGGATAAGGGAAGTTAAGTTAGGTACCTGATATAGCCCTCAGCTCCCTCACTGTCCTCGGGAAATCGGCAATCGCCTCGTTCGTGGCCACGCCGACGAGGGGCTGGATTGCCTCGTGTTCCCAGAGCCCCCGACTGTTGACCAGACGGGCTACCGCGTTCGTTTCTCTGGTGTGTGGCCGGTGTCAGTTAGACTAGACTAGGTGGCATGCCACTCTGTGTACCTTGGCGGGACGTACGCGGCTAGGACGCGCGCCTCGAGACGATCCAGGCACTCGTTCACCCGCCTGCCAAGCTCGTTGATGGCGTCTAACATCGCATTCTCGGGTGCTGCTGCCATATTTACTTGAAGTACCTAGGTAGGCAGATGTAGGTATAGAACCGTTGATTCAGTAAGGGGTGGTGATCGCGCGTGTGAGTGGGACGGTTCAGCTACCTCACTTGATCCTGCGTAAAAACCAACAACCGCACTTTTAAACTCACGCAACGCTCCCTTTCCGTGTCCAAGTTGTTTGTTTTGTTGCCTTACCTCTTCACCATGGAAACGCAGCTGTCAAATAATACAGCGAATAGGTAGTGATTTGACTTGAAAGTGGACGAGCGGGACCATGCATCTAAAGAAAGATACGCCCAATCAGATGAATCAAAAATGTTCAAAAATCCCTATTCGGGTCATCCCTTCCCTGGGGCCATCGCTACGAGACCATCTCGACCGCAAGTGAGTCAACCGAGCAACAATCGCGAAAAACATCTTTTAGCTGGCTCCTGATTAACGCAGAGTACTACGAGGCATCTCATACGCGCCCGCCCCTTTGAAAACGCTGCCAATCCTTTCCTGCCTCTACTCTAGGTATCTTGTTCGTTTCCGAGCGGGTAGATAACTAGTTACAGATCACGAATATAGTCGCTCATGCCAGGGCCAGGTATTCATGGTTTGCAACTGTTCACATATTTACTTAGACTGCACACTTATAAATAAGTGAGGTCCAGCCACCTCGCAGATAGTAATGCATGGATATACATAAAGTCCTTACACATACACAAATAGCTATGCTAGACAGAAAGGTGGGAAGGCCCAGGCAGGACGTTATAGCTGCTCTCTAATATGCCAGTTATTCATGTTCCACTCCCGTCGTGACAATGTAGGTGTGTCCCACGTACAGTTCAGGCGATATGAGCACAAGGGGCCGCGACCCGTGTAATGGTCTCTGGTAACCCAGATACCTACCTCACCTCACTTCCCGGGACTAGGTGGTGATATCCAGCACAAAACAAACCCCAACGTCTATCTACATTCCAACAACACGCATGGCGCCATATCCAATTGTGACCACGACACAGAGCGTGAGCACACTGCTAGGAATACCCCGACTGATGAAGTGTTTGACCGAGAGGTAGCGCTCGCCCGTCGCGTCCTCCTTCATGATGGCAGCTGTTTCATTCATCCACAGTTAGTCCCAGCCATATCGCACGTTGCAAGCATCCGAGATGGACGACACCTAAAGGGAGTAAAGGAAGGAAAGGAAAACTCACTCATATTCGGAAATCCACTAGTCGGCAGCCCCATGGCCGCGCTGCACATCAGCGTCGTGGCCATGACCAGGAGGTTCTGGTGCGGCTCCTCCATGCCCTTCCCGATATCGTACACGAGGGGCAGCAGGATGAGCGCGGCCACGGTGTGGCTGATGAAGGTGGCGATGACGAGCGCGAGGGCCGAGAAGATGAGGAGAACGACGTAGAGGTCGAGCCCGTGCACCTCGGCCGAGATCTTCCCGGCCACCGTGTGCAGCAGGCCCGAGGACTCGACCGCCTTGCCGAGCGAGAGACCCCCCGCCGCCAGGATGATGATGGTCCAGGGGAAGTTGTTGAAGTCCTCCTTGGTCAGGATCCCGGTCCCGAAGAAGACCACGATGGGCAGGATCGCGATGACCCCCATGTGCCCGAATGTGGACTCGAGCGCGTGGCTCGCGCACCAGAGCCCGATGGTCGCCACGCACACGATGGAGACGAACCACTGCAGCCCCGTGAACTGCTCCTTGATCGAGCGGATGGGCACTATGGTCGTGCCCTTCCCGGGGTGGAACGTGGCCAGCAGCAGGATCCAGATGAGGAAGAGGGACACGATGCCGACCGGGATCACGATGAACAGCCACTGACCCCATGTTGGCGGGGGTTCCATGATGCCCAGAGCTACCACGTTCTGTGGTGATGCGATGGGCGACAGCATGCCGCCGATATTGGAGGCCAGCGCGATCCCCATGATGACGGCCTTGGACATGTTCGAATCGTACGGCAAATTCCGCAGCATGGGCTACAAATCAGTGTTAGTGTAACTCACTATATTATGCCGGTTGACTTCGGACTCACCTCGATGATACTAAAGCAGAGAACCGGCGCTGCCACATTGCTCACAAGCATACTGGCAAAGGCAGCGACGAACATGTTGGCGACGAGCACCGTTCGCGGCCGAGTGCCAGCCTTGCTCAAGATGAACGTGGCGATGCGCTTATCAATCTTGCACTTTGACAAAGCCGCGGCAACGGTAAATCCACCCAGAAGTAGCATGATGACGGGGGTCCACATGGCCGAGAAGATGTAGTTAGTTGCCTCCTTCGAGCCGAGTCTGCGATGCGGCGCGTCGTCCGATCGTACCACCTTGAGGACGACGCAGAGAAATGGGATAAGCAGCGACGTCACGAAAAGGGGTATGGCCTGGGTTGGTTAGGTCGGTGTTGCGGCGGACTCCATGGAAAAAGAAAGGGGCTATGGGGGAGCTTACCTCAGTAGCCCACAACAGACTGACGAAAACAAGCATGGCCAGACATGCTTGTTGCTCTGGCTTCTGCAGGATAGGGACGGTCAAGAACACCAAGAAAACGATAATAATACCCAATATAGTCAACATGGTCGACCCGAATAACCAAGTCGGGAAGCTGAAACGGCCCATGGGTGTAGAGATCTCTCTCATGGGTACAACGGGGACGTCATCGCCTTGCAGTCTGACCTTCATGCCATCATTCGAGGCACCCAGGAAGCCCTTTCCCAGGCTAGCCGCTTCCGCGCGTCGCTCCATACCGATCAGGTCTCGCCAGACGGTGTTCCTTTCCCACACGACGTGCTCTCTCAGGTGTGACCGTAGGTCCTTCTTGGCAAGGGTCTCGTCGCCTTGGGTCACGATGCTAGCGTATGCCGCCTCCATCCTCCCAATGTTCTCCTCCAACCGTTTCATGGTCTCGGGCAAGAAAGGGTAGGCCGAGTCGACGGTATTTTCCATAAATTTGGGGCGGAGCTGTCGGTCCATGATCTTGTCATACTTTTTCAGGATCTTGTTGAAGCCAGTCCTATTCAGTTGTACGTAGGACTTAAGTTCGCACAGCTGGACGTAGAGACTAACGATACGCTTCTTCAGCATGATACCGTCCGAGAACAACTCGGCCGTCTCGGCGTAGTCATCAAAACCCATACTATGCCTGCGCATCGACTTGGTGAGCTCGGTGGAGGCCGTCATGTCTGTGGGAGCATGAATGTTGGCGGTGGTGCGCGCGCGGCGGCCGTAGGCGCTACCTATGCTAGTCCGGCGGTTCTTGTTTAACGCTGATGTCTCGTCCCGGTCGTCATCGTCGCTGTCCTCGATGCCATCCTCGGTAGAGTATGCGCTATGAGCGCTACGGCCAGTCCTCTGGCCGCTCACACGTTTGACCTGAGCAGCGCTGGGCTGCAGCAAGGCAGGCCGCTGGGGAGCATGTTGTCCGCTTTCGCCGGCATCATCAAACGAATCGATGTCGCGCACAAGTTCGTCGGTCTCGTCGAGGAGCTCCTTCTCCTTAACGCTGAAGAAAGAAGAGATCTTCTCAAGCTCGATATCGAGGGACCTCGAGAAAACGACATCGGGGTCCTCTTCTCGAAGGAGCGGTCGTGTCTCGACGTCGAGCGTACCGGGCTGGTGGGTGGTCTTCTCGAGCTGGTAGATGCTGCAGGGGACGGGTCAGTCGGTGGGATGGTGAACTGGTTAGTAGGTCGGGACTGACAGCTTCTTCAGGTTGCTGTAGGCAATGTAATGACTGCTCCAGTCGGGGACAGCATTGAACTGGATGCTGTGGGAGAACTTCATCTCGTCCTGCTCGTCGAGCCAGCGCCTCTTCTCGTCCCTCTTGGTGGGCTCGCTCTGCTCGCGGCGCTCGGGTGTCTGCGGATATGGGCCGAGCTCGAATTCGTCGGAGACGGCGTGTCGGCCTCGATGGCTCCCCCCTCTGTCGCGCGGCTCCGTCGGGGTTTGCTGGGCGAGATCAGCTCGACGAGAAGAGGAGGGATGCGCGACGCTGTGGAGTGGCGGAATGGTGAATGTCGGGGACGACACAACCCCAATGTCGCAAGGTCGTACGCGCGTCTCGTTGTTCGTCGGCGATAGAGGGCGATAGAGGGCGGTAGAGGGTGAGGTCTCGGTATATGGTCAGATGAGTGGCGGTACTCTGGAGGATAAGTAGTGTAGCATGGCGGTCAAGGTGACTCGGGAGGGATTACAACATGGCGATTCGAGAATCCGAGACATCGGGCCGCGCGACGTGGAGCTTTTATGACGATGATTTCCCAGACTGGCCAGCGACCCGCGCCAAGGACGCACACGCAACGGCCGACGGGTGGTATGGGGCCTGTGGCTGACACTTGTGGGGGCGCCACCGGCCCTGTAGGCTGTAACCTACCTACGAACACGGCCGTTGTGGTTCTGGCTGGTCTGGTGCGCGCCCACAAGGTTGTCTCAGACATTGACTTACTTACCTGTAAGGCACTGCTATAGAACTGAATGCCGATCCAGCCAAACGATTCACCATCAAACGTATCATTCATACACACACTGCAGAGCCGCCGAGAGGTACACGGCCTTGCTTTGAGCGCCGTCCATGAGCGGACGCCGCTTGGCGTGGATAAATTATAAGCTCCATCTCAAGCCATTTTCAAACGCCAGTGCCGTTACCTAATAGCAGTGCATTTATTGCTAACACTTGCATTTCGAACAGATACTACCCAAGTACCTGATGAAACGTTTATAATCCATTCTATGTTAGTACTGGTATTTCCGCCATCCCATTATGTACGCGTTACGAGATAGGTACTACGTGCGTGAACCATGTCTGCACCGTGTCCCGTGGTCACAAGCAGTGGAGTTGAGTCTCGACTGGCGTGCCAACTAACATCATTCAAACACACAAAGGAACTATGAAGCAAGGCAGCATGGCATCTTCCTTCACGGGGATGCAAGTCTTGGCTTGGAACATGTCATATTCCCACGTCTTGATATCTAGAAATTGAACACTGCCGCTAACTTGAAATAAACCTTTGGCAACTCGTGAGGGCCCTGCCACGCCTCAAATAAATACACTCAGTCCCATGAGAGACCACCTACCAAGACTACCCATCGACCATCACGATGAGCCTCAGTGATAGCCGGCCAGCTCCATCGCATGCTTGACAGACGGGCGCGACCCCAGCCTCTCGAGCCACGCCTTGACGAGCGGGTAGTCGTTATAGTTGACGACTTTGAAAAGGAGATCTTCGAGTCAGCAAAAAAAAAAAAAAAAAAAAAAAAAAGCCGGGGCAAAAAAACTCACCGTCCTCTCCGAGCGCCACCACGATCTGCGACTGCCACATGTACCACGCGATGTCGACGTACGTGACCCTGCCCCCGACGAGCCAGGGCCCGTCGCCGCTCCCGGACTTCTCCTTCTCCTTCGCGAGGTGGCCCTCCACGACGCCGGTGACGCGGTAGATCTCCTTGACGTACCGGTCCACGGCGCTGGGGAGCTTTTCCGGGTGGTATCGCGTGAACCACTTTTTTAATTTCCCAAAAATTAGCGAAACCGTCGGCGATACGTCTCTCCCCGCAACGGCGGGGGAAGACAATGCGGTAAGCAACTCACCACCGCCTGCCCGTAGTAGGGCCCCTGGCCCGTCGTCTGGTAGTACAGCCACTGCTTGGCGAGGTAGCTCTCGTTGGAGCCCCGGGGGAAGCTGATCTTGCCGTCCTTGTCGTACGTCTCCACCAGGTACTCGACGATGGCGCCCGACTCCCACAGCGTCAGGCCCGTGTTGGGGTCCTGGATGGCCGGCATGCGCCCGTTGGGGTTGATGGCCGTGAACTCGGGCTTCTTGACGTCGGCGAAGTCGATCGGCGCCACCTCGTAGGGCAACCCGAGCTCCTCCAGGATCATGATCACCTTGGGCGGGTTGGGCCCGGCCTTGCCGTACGCCTTGATCGGTTTCAGTGAGGACGACATCTTTGTGCGACTTTTTAGTAGGTATGGGATGGGAAAGGTGTCTATTGGATCAGGGTAGGAGAGAGTGAGTAGTGAGAGGGTGTGTGAGTGTAAGGGAGGAGGTGATTGTTGCGATGCTGGTCAACTGGTCGCCAGATGCAGCACCGTGCCGTCTCCTATATATACCACTATAAACCACATCTCGAGGGGCTGTGCATCCGCACGTCTATAGTACGATGTTTGAAGATTGGAAATCGGGATGTGCCTCAGGCTACCCCAGATTACAAAGCCATTACTTATTAGCCCGCATTAGTTATCGGACCTGCATCAGATAGCCGCCCTACACGCACCGCAGACGGGTGCTGGCTACACCGGTATTCCGCGCGATGATGCTATGCCGTTCATGGATGTCGGTATTTCTAAGCGTGGAATATTAGAGAGATATCCACAATAGCACTTGGCGGGACATTCAGATTAGTCAGAAGGGACCACTTGGACACTTTGATGTTTGGAGACGTGCCTGGCTAAGGTTTGATCGGCCGAAATCACGGGACAAGCCTCTCTCCCCTTTCTTACTCCTAGTAATAAGCTACTATCTAGGTGTGTATAGTAATAAGTTAGAGTGGATACTGGGGAGTTATGCGTCGTCTTGCGATTATGTGGTACGATTTCCAATTGGACGCAATTGGACGCGACCTGCAGTGAGAGCAGTGAGAGCACAGCTGTTGGGTAAGGGTATGATGGATGGACGGGTGGCAGTATGCAGGTCATTTACAAATCCGTCATGTAGTGTTACATGCATAGGGACATAGTTTGTCCAGTCCGCCTCGATTTTCTAATAATATAGACACGAAATCCTTAATATTGGTACACGCCAGATATTCTTATTTGTTAGAATTCCATGACCGCCGTAGAGGGCAATCATGTCGTAACATGAGAATCTCAATGTCACTCTCATATATAGTGGTCTTTTACTCAACATTAGTAGTCTTCTATCACGTAGCTTTTAAAGCTACCTAGAAAGCTAGCTATATATCCACATAATGTACCACCCAAATTTGGAGCACTCATACACTTGTTTCATCCGCTACATTTAATCAATGATGCTTTCATTTAGCCTAGCTCATCTCACCCAGCGGCATGTGGAAGATCTCTGTATTCAAAACGTCCGATTTATCTATCACGATGACTCTCATATATGGCCATAGCTAGCAAAGTGATGTGCCAGCCAGACTCTTATAGTATCGAGATGCTGTAGTTAATCTATTCTTAGTTTTAACTTAGCAACCGTTAGGATTTCACGATCTGAGGCGAGGACCACTCCGTCCCTCATTAAACACTAAGACCCTACTCAGACAGCCCGTTCATTTATGAGACAGCCGCAAAGCTATTGCGGCAGGACGATGAGTGCAGCCATTTGCCGTTTGCCACTTTCCACGTCTGTCTTCTCCTCTGTGTCCTCCTGGAAACGATCTCATCGCGGTTTCATACCTGCGATTCATCCAAAGTTCCAACTCGCTAACTAGTTACTCATTCGCTTTGTGAGTTTCTCTTACCTGCATTATAAATCAGCGACTTTCATACTAAGCGTTTGAGGAATAAATGGCATTTATAGACATGTGAGGAATAGTGAATAGCGTTCAAAAACAACAAGGAGACCGGATCTGTTAACTTGTATAAGTGTACCGCCGAAAGCTAGCTAGTCATACAGCAAGACGGATATAGGATATAAGAGTCTGTATCAAACTAAAGATAGTAACATAGACTAGAGACTGGAGCCTTAGATTCATGAAGCTAAGCTTAAACAGCTACATAATGTTGACAGTGAGTTGTAGATACAGGCGTCTAATAGGGTTTTCATATTAGAGATAAAGCGCACTAGTCGTAGGGATTCCGAATCGTCCAGCGACTCAAATTATACACACTGCGCCAGTATGACATCATTACATCAGTAAAGCCATGCCCTGCGAGTTCTTTCCAAAATCGATCCCTTCCAGTCGGAAATGCTGCACTTCTCTCCTGGCCACAACGTCCACAACCTTGACCGCCGCCGGCGCCGCACCATCCCCGGGGCTCAAGGCATACACGAAGCGCCCCGCAGCTCGGAGGTCGATGAGGCCCAAGCCGCCATTCGGGCCAAGGCGCACGATGCTCTTGACGCCGGCGTCCTCTAGCGACATCTCTACGAGCCAGTCAACGAAGTTGTCAGTCACGAACGCCGTCCGCGTTGCCGTGCTCACGGCCACCCAGCACGTGGCCAGCTGGCCGTCTATGACGCCCTTGCCCTTGACCCTGAACGCGGCGTCGGCGGGATCCGCGTCGCCGTTCGTCAGCACGACGGCGCCGAATGATGCATCGGTGACGAAGAGGTCGTTGGAGCCTGGGATGGTCGACGAGCCGAAGAGGAGCGCCGTCCCCGCGAGCGATGATAGCAGCCCTTGCCGGCCTACAGAGACGCCGCTCCCGCAGTGCGGGCTGGCTGCCACGGGGAAGGCTGCTATGAGGCCCGCCTGGCTGCTCTCGCCGTTGGACTTGACGGTGGCGAAGACGGTCGACTCATCCCCAGAGAAGAACACATGGGAGAGCGTGTTCGCCGGCCCAACCGGCGGCGTCGTCTGGCCGATGTCAATGATGCGTATGTCGTCCATGGCGTCTATCCCCTGCGCGGAGAACCTCGCGCAGGACACGCCCGCGACCGCACCGCTCGTCCCCACGCACACGAGTCTGTGCTGTGCCGACACTGCAACGGTAACCGGGAACTCGCCGGGGACGGCTGCCGGCTCGCCGACCAGGGTGAGCTTTGTGGGATCTCGACGGTCGATAGCGAACATGGACACGGTGTCTGAGCCCGGATTAACCGCGAACAAGTTCTATGACACGAGAAGCAAAGCTTTAGTGGCAGAGCACCCAAGAGGAGGAGGGCCATAGCATGGGAGGAGTTGATGCTCCCGTACATTACCGGCTATTGTCACGCTCGATTGGCTGAACAGAGCGTCCGGAAACGATGGTTGGTGGGAGCTGTTCAGGCCGTTCATCCCAGCGCCGCCGGTCGCCGTCAACGTCCCCGTGGCCGGCGCAAACAGCCCGTCTCTCCCGATGGGAAGAGCCAGGACGGCGTTCTTGTGCTCGTTCGAGAGCATGTAGATGGCCCTCCCGTTCGCTGGATGAGTACATGGTGATTGCGCTATACTCTGCAACGCAAGCGGCGCGAAGATTGCTGGCTTGCAATACATGATAGCGGAATGGGCGAATTGAACGTGCAATTTGTCTAAGCTATCTGGCGGCCTCTTTGCAAAAAAAAACCAAGGAGCAAAAGAAGGTAGGTATATAGAGACTCTATGCCGGGATGGAGGCGGAGTCGGGAACAAGAGGCGAATGGTCGCACTTCAACCTCGACTCCTTACCTCTATACCTATATGGACATGTTCGCTCGCTTCGTGAGATGCCACTGGCCTACCTGGATGTAAGTGAAGGTGGTCACACTGTTGACGGATCGTCGAAAAGCTCCCAGCATCGAAATATGCGTAGACCCTCGTGACAAACTCTGGTCCCCTTGTATAACTTGTACCCATAAGGATTAAAGCCGTACCTCGAAGATCCCGGACGGGGGATGGCTGACGAGGTGTTGATGGATAATCAGAATTTCCCTTTTCGGAAAAGCGAGCAAGCCATCAGCCCCTCGATCGAGCGAGCACCGAGACAATCCCCGATTGAGGGAGCACAAACAACATCCCCATGACCTTCAGAGCTCATGCGTTCTCTTCTGCATTTAATGTCCGCTCGGGGATTCTACATATAAGCCAAATCAGTGTGACGCCTGGTCTCGACCGGCTTTTGTTGTGACCGGGATTTCATAGAAAGTGCTGACGCGTCGAATCGGATCTTGTCATCAGACGCCACAAAGATCAGTCCCTAGTTGTCTCGATTACCCTATTCTGAAAGTTACCATCTCCAGTTTGACCACCGACGCAATCATGCCCACATCTCAAAAGACAGACGTCTTCCGCTTCTTCGCTCTCGAAAGTAAGTTTCGAAGATACTTCTCTAGCCACAGCTCGGGGCGCCCGGGGAGAGCCTCGTGTCTGCCTTTCCCGGTTCCAAACCAGCTTATATTGCTTCCTTAGACACACAAGAGGACCGCGCCGAGAAGCGCAGGGCGCAGTTACGGAGAGCTCAAGTGTCAGTGCCTGCACTCGCCTGGATAGTTCACGAAATACATACTAACACCCCGCGGCGCAAGTACCTACAAGGAGCGCAAGGAGAGATACGCCAAAGCCCTCGAGAACCGCGTCGCTGAAGCGAGAGAGAGCGAGGTAAACTTGTGTCAGCAGATACATGACCTGCAAGAAACTGTCCGGAAACTTGCTGGTTTCATCCACGACCAGGGATTGCAGGTACCTGATGAGCTTCGCGTGGCGATCGAGTCGAGCCAGTTCCATGAAGATCATCCAGAGAGTGACTGGGCTCCCCAGCACGGCCATCAACCTTTGGTTCAGGTTCAGACCATAAGTGATGAGACGATTCCAGCCAATCCGCAACAGTCCACTCTCCGCGATGAACGCATAGACGGCGAGCCGACGTCTGATCCGAGCGACCTCTACTTAGGCGATCTTGACCCGTTGGCGGTAGGCATGGAATTTGTCCTTACGTAAGTCGCGAGCCCTCCGAATATCACGAAACCGCAAGGGCACAACGAATGATCCGTCTGACTCAAAGCACCTCCTGCAGCTTGGAGCGTCCCTGTTTCGACCACCTCTGCCATACCCCAGACAAGACTTACGAACCTAGGGGGCATGCGCTCACGCTGTCCGGGCAGCTAGCCAAGGCCATCCCAGGGCGAATTTTAGACCCGCGTACGGCGTGTGAGACCTTCCGCCGAGAGGTGCCGGAGAAGTCATTGCATTCCTTGCTAGCCCTCTCTTTGGATCTGTGTCCTGAGGCCGAAATCACTCCCATCCAAGCCTGGCACCACATACGGTCTCAGCCGTTGTTTGGGGCCCTGGAGGCGCGGAAGCTGTGGGATCTGGCCGAAAGGTTGCTTCGCGAAGCCAGATGTCATGGGTATGCCTACTCCCTCATCTTTTCCCGTCGCTTCCTAGAAAAGGGCACTTCATCAAGGCCGAGGGTTGTTAACGCAGTATGTAGGTTCGGCGCCGTAATACATCAAGACATTTTCGAGAAAACAATGTCCGAGACCCTGTTAGCGAGTCGGGCGTTGTGAGTGCTGTGAGGGACGCCATCGGACTAGAACAGTTTACCTACTGAACTCCATGTATTGATAGCCTTGGTCAAACAATTGGAGCAACACCGATTTTTTTTGCCCAACGTAGGTACTTGAGGAAACCTAAAAACGTTATACTACTTTCTATATGAATGCCAATATGTGTTTGCTTACTATCATCCCATAACACAATAGCCAGACTGAGGCCCTTGACCGTTGCTTCTGCCAAGCGGACTCCAAGAAATCACACAATCGCCTTGGCAACCCTCACCTCCGAGGCTTAAGTTAATCTGGCAGGTCAAGAGACACCCCTCCATCGAGACTTCTATATCATGCCCGTTTCTAGCAGGTAACCCACAAATTGACACCCATTGCGACGTTATGGTGCCATATGTTACCATGGGTAGCTTGTCCGTCTCCAACGCCGCGGGGTCGGGTCTGGGCCCTCGGAGCTCAAATAAGAGAATTATTCTGGTATACATAACTAGCTGAGTAAATCTTCGGAATTGGGGAAATGAATGTGTTTTGGCGAGGCCGTCCCCATCTTGTAGGAATTGGCCGGATGCATATCATACCAACACGATGAGGGCCCTAAGTTTAAGTTATGTTCTGGCCATGCTGGCCGTGGGCGCAGCGGCCACTCCGACGAATGGTGTATCTCAACCTTACTCCGGTTACAAGGTATTCAGCGTCAAGACACGCGGTTACCCGTTTGCGGTGCAGGAGAAGCTCTCCAACGTCACGTTCGAGCAGTGGAATCACGATGTGGGCAGTCACATCGACATTGTCTTGGCGCCAGATCAACTACCCGCATTCGCGAAGCTGGGGCTCGAGTATGATATCATGCACGAGGACCTGGGAGCTTCAATCGCCGCCGAGTCAGCTCATAGCTCGTTTTGGAAGAGACAGGCCGGAGACGGGTCGTGGTTCGACTCGTACCACGACTACCAGGATCATACCCGGTATCTCAGGAGTCTGCACGACCTCCTCCCGGGCAACTCGGAGATCATCTCCTCGGGCCGCTCGTACGAGAACAGAAGCCTAGACGGCATTCACTTATGGGGCGCAGGCGGACCTGGCAAGCCGGCTGTTTTGTATCATGGAACAGTCCATGCTAGAGAATGGATCAGTACAGCGGTGGGTCAAGATGCCGAGTTATGAAATGAATTTCAGTCGTGCTCACGCTCAATAGGTGACGGAGTACTTGGCTTACAAGCTTGTCACTGGGTATAACGCTGGTGACAAGGACGCCCGTACGGTGCTGGACAAGTATGATTTTTACATCATTCCAGTAGTGAACCCAGACGGTGAGTGACGCCAGTGAATGTGCATGTCAGCACCGACGCTGACAACCGCGCTAGGCTTCGTCTACACGCAGACAACACAGCGTTTATGGCGCAAGAACCGCCAACCGGGCCCCAACGGCTCGACCTGCTACGGGCGAGACATCAACCGCAACTGGGAGTTCGCGTGGGACGCGAACCCGCTCGGGGCGTCGACGAACCCGTGCTCGCAGACGTACAAGGGCGAGCGGCCCTCGGACGCGCCCGAGAACCAGGGCCTGGACAAGCTGGTGCGGCAGCTGCGCGACAACGGCGCGGGCATCAAGCTGTACGTCGACTGGCACAGCTACGGGCAGTACATCCTATCGCCGTTCGGGTACAAGGAGACGCTGTACGCGCCCGAGCTCGGCAAGTGGACCAAGGCGGCGCAGATGGTGAGCGACGCCATCCGCGACAGCTCCGAGGACCTCACCACCTTCACCTTCGGCCCCAGCGGCGCCACGCTGTACACCACGACGGGCGCGGCGCCGGACCACGTCTACAGCATCGGCGGGGCCGACTTCTCGTACACCATCGAGCTCAGGGACATTGGGAAGTACGGGTTCGTCCTGCCGCCCGAGCTCATCCGGCCGACGGCGGAGGAGCAGTGGGCCGGGCAAAAGGTTCTCTGGAGTTTGTTGGACGAGGAATTCTTCGATGGCAAGGGGCCTGCCTAGATTGCGTGACGGCCAGGACTTAAAGAAAGTAGAAGCGCCCGACCAGGACATGAAAGTACAGACTATATGGCAAAGGCTCAAACTTAGCGTCCGACTTGCTACCATATCGTGACTTTGCTCGAATTCAGCAAGCCAGGTAATTATATGGCATAGCAACCGATGTCTCTTCTCTGCCTTAACAGGAACAGGACCAAAGACCATAGACTCGCTCCTCGCTCTCTCGAGGGGAGTGTACAAGGAGCCGGATGGAGCAACATTCTTGAGGCGCCAGATTCCAAGGGTTAATCCGTAACTCTGTTACAGGCACTAGGTTATGTGAAATCGGATAGACTAAGTACTTATATATCCCGTAGAGTGCGAAGGATCTGGAAAGAATTGGTAGTAGTGATAATTCCCACTCCCTCACATGACCGACTCATGACACTACTTGCTTTTGGCCTATACTAGAAAAGCTATACTGAGTACTTGTGCTAGGACGGATAGAAACACAGCAGAAATATCCTTAGCCCCAGAAAGCAATGGCCTGTTGCCCCAACGACTTCTGCCCAGCCGTGTTCGCGTGGCAGCCATCCTGCACTTCCGCCTTGTGAAGGATGAACGACCCCGGATAGACCACGTTCTGCGTCGTGTCGTTGGCCGCCTGCTGGGCGAGGCCGTCCGTCAGCTCGGCGCCGCCCCGGCCGGCCAGGAAGCAGTACTCGCCGGCGTCGTACTGGGGCTGACCGGTGATGTACACGGTGGCGTTGGGGGCGGCGTGGGTGCGCGCGTTGGCGATCAGCTGCTTGACCTCGGCGTAGGTGGCGCCTGGGTTCGCGAAGATGCAGATCTGCACCCAGACGGCGCTGGGCCGGCCGTACTTGGCGACCTGCTGGTCGAACTTCTGCCAGGCGGCCGAGTTGCTGTTCGTCCACGACTGCACGACGAGAGCGCCCGTCCCGTAGGGTCCCCACATGTGCTTCCCGCCGATGGCTACGTAGCCCTGGGCGACGTTCTCGCTCATGGAGCAGCCGATGAAGCCCATGGAGTAGTCTGCCGCTTGCTGGCTCCGGAGACTCATGGTGGTGGCTGGCGCTGCTAACAGAAGCATGGCCGATGAGATCGCTTGGGGGATAAAGGGGAGCATTTTTCAATTGTTTGTACCAAGTGATTGTGGTTCGAATTGTGCAGAGAGTAAATCCTAGTAGTCACTGGTCCCGACATGTTCCAGATTCTTATACTCACAACGAAGAATAAGTACACATTTCCTAGAGACGTTTGAGATGGCTTGCCTGAGAATGATTGAGTTTCTGCCATTTTTAAGATTGTATGTCGGCAAGCTCGCGCGGCAGATGAAGTCTAAAAGGTGTGTGTAAAATATCCGATCCATTAGCCAGGAGGTGCTTCGGCGGAGTAGTGGAATTGGATAAATACATATCAGCTCCCTCCGTCACATCGCGGCTGGGTCCATCCGAGAGCCAAATCATATCAGGGAAACAGACTCCTCATCCTACTCCCATCGGAAGCTGTGAACGGCAACCCAGTTGCAACTTGGCGTCAGCTCGTGATGCTACTTCGGCACCTCTACCGGTAAATGCTACGAGGTGCGGCCTGCCACATCAGTCGTTTCGCTTTCGGTGATGTAGGGGATACTGAATCAGCACATAGGTTAGATGTACCGCAGATTAAGGGCTGCACTGGTAGCAGGGGGCGGCCTATACACGCATTCAGGGTATCAAAGTGATGTAAGGCTCACATAGGGAATGAGGGGATCAAGACAGCAGCAATTGGATTCATCCGTAGGAAACCTAGTTTGCTGTAGGTGTTATGGTTGTCTCGTCCTCTCTCCTCCTTTCATACGCCTTTTGGAAGTATGCAAGCTAGATATTTGCCATCCTCTATAAGGGGTACAACACGTAATTCCATGATGCTCTGCTGATACTACGTTACTATTGATAGAAGACGTCGGAAAGGCGGACATTCTCGAGGGCTGCTCTTTTTACTTACATCTCGGGTGCACAAGTGGCACATGTTCAATTACGATAACTCCACTGGCTATGTCTAAGAAGGTATCCCTTTTGATATGAAGACTAGAAGAGTTCATACGGCATCTCTAGTTCGGATTAGGTTTCGAAGCCTAGGTATGTATAGGTGCTTCGTACAAGAGTGCAATGGTATTGACAATTGCTTCAGCAAAGCCACGATAGGCTCAAAGTTACATATCTACAATGAATATAGGAGGCTTCCTATACCCGTGTGTTGCTATTTCTCTATTTCTTTAACGTGTTGATCCTTTCCATGTAAGTTTGGAAGAATCAACATATTTTGCCCGAATCCGAAAGCATTATTCACCCCTTGGTCAACAGGCTACCCTCCCTTTGAACCTACAACCGTCGAGTACCTAACTTCCGAGTCTCCTGCATTAGGCTATTCAACTTTTGATACCTATCGAACACTTACTCGCTTATTCTCCATGTATGCCCGCTCCCTGCGCAGTTCACTCTAGCCTACCAAGGACTCTAGTTCTTCTTATAACGTGCAAGCCTTCTTCATATTTTATACTAATTTGCAACTCATGATCAATGTCGGCCTGGCAATGCTTACACTATAGTGCCGGGTTCACAATTTGTTAACTGAGCTCTACAACATTGAATTTGCATGCCCAGGTGCTCTGATTCATTCGGCGTCTACAACGACCTAAGCTGCCAACCGTGTGGAGCTCAGCGAGTCCCACCCCGGCGGTACAGACTTGACTGAGTAAGAATTCTGCGCATTATGCATTAAGTAGTTATCAGCACTTCGAACTGTAACGTTTGGTATTGATATATGCCCTTGATTTGATGCACCGGTGGTCTTCTGGTGAGATATGTCCGACATGGTCGTGACTGTGACTCAACTTGGCGAACTACAGCTTCCCAATGAAGCTGTCTTGGCTCTTTGTCGGTGTCCTGGTCACCCACCTACAGCTGCGTCTCTGCTCTCACGCCTAGACCTCGGTTATTAAACGAGGACTTGCGCTGCTGCTCGGGCTACCGGGGACTTTCCCGCCATTGGATATTTCTATTCTTCTCAACAACACAGCATAGTTACTCTAACCAGTCTACATAAGTTACATCAGAAGCGGAGAATTGGCTTTCAAGTTAACGATTAACAGTTTAATAGCAGATAGACTTATACTCATTCCCGGACGGATGGCTGCGAAGGCGCTAAGCCTGATCTGTCAAAGCACCTACCGGTAGTGCCGACTCTCCGAGTACCTACAGGCTACCTAGATAGAGCCTAGAGGTAGATTAGGTACCGGTACCTTGCCAGATATTCTGGAGAGCTCCCCACTATTTCTTGACATCATTATCGAAGCTGCTGCATCGGCATCTGCTCGAGAGCATTTCCCTCAATTCTCAACTGTATCACCATCAAACCCCCTCGAATCCCGCCGCAATACCCGTCTCCCTCACTCAATCCGGCTAGAACCTCGTACACAGGAATTCCCCTCGACACACACGCTCAAGATGGCCACCACCCTCCTGCGCACAGCTCCGTCCGCCCGCGCCGCTCTGCGCGCGAGCGCCGTCAAGCCCGCCGCAGCCCTGGCCAGCACGTCCTTCGTCCGCGGCAAGGCCACGCTCCCCGATCTGTCCTGTAAGTCGGCGAGCTGATCCGCAGCCCTCCACCGACACGGCATAGCTGACCATGTCGCGCGCGCGCGCGAACCTCCCCAGATGACTACGGCGCCCTCGAGCCCCACATCTCGGGCAAGATCATGGAGCTGCACCACAAGAACCACCACCAGACCTACGTCAACGGCCTCAACGGCGCCCTGGAGCAGATCTCCGAGGCCAATGCCAAGGGCAACCAGGCCCAGGCCGCCACCATTGCCCCGCTCCTCAACTTCCACGGCGGCGGCCACATCAACCACAGCCTGTTCTGGGAGAACCTGGCCCCCGCGAACAAGGACGGCGGCGGCGAGCCCGAGGGCGCTCTCAAGGTACGTTCCCCTACCGTGTGCGAATAAGAAACGATCGGCATACTGACTCCGGCTCTCTAACAACCCACCAGTCCGCCATTGACCGCGACTTTGGCTCGTTCTCGAACCTCCAGAAGCAGATCAACGCCGCCCTGGCCGGCATCCAGGGCAGCGGCTGGGCCTGGCTCGCCAAGGACAAGACGGCCGGCACGCTCCAGGTCATCACCCGCGCCAACCAGGACCCCGTGTCCGGCAACTACGTGCCCCTCATGGGCATCGACGCCTGGGAGCACGCCTACTACCTGCAGTACCAGAACAGGAAGGCCGAGTACTTCAGCGCCATCTGGAACGTTATCAACTGGAAGACGGTCGCCGGCCGCCTGGAGAAGGCCTAAGGTGGGTGCCCGTGCCGTGCCGTGCCGTGCCGGTATATGTATATACGTTTGTGTAACTAGTAGTGGAAGATAATGAGAGCTCGTGTCCTATCATTTCTGCGGTTTTTATTAGCAGTGTGTGTCGGGGATTTGCGTGGAGAGGACGATGGGCATTTTGATAGCCTAGGTACTGCCGATGTCCGGTGCCAGTGGGGAGAGGGCGAGAAAGGGGTTCTCGGCCGCACAATCACTTGTCGCCTGCCCATAGGGCTGGGTCGATCTAGCACGGCGAAGGTAATCAAGCAAGCGTGTGAACATTTACCGCACAGCCTATACCCGCTATGTATTGTTCGGCGACGTATACAACGTCTCGTTTTCGACCCCGTAGTTAAAGGACCTAGCTAAAAAAGACAAAGTGATCTCGATGTGTCTTTGACTCGCAACCCCCGTCGTCGTAGGTTATGAACAACGACGAAGCGCTATTGCGAAGCTGGCGCGCCGCGCCGGCGACGTCCTTCGCGGCTCGATTGGTTGAGCTGCCTATCCATCGCTGGACCGTCTGAGTAATTGTTTTTACTGCCCCTACTTAAGGGTAATGACCGGGAAGTCAATAACTTGGTGAAGCAACCATAGAGTTGAAAAGATAGATATGTAACGTGCTCGATCTTCGTTTATTGTATATATATGAGGTTGTGTCTGTGTGTGCGTGCAAAATATCATCAATGTGGTTCCCCGCGTCGCCTTATTAGCCTCGTTTCTTTGGAGACATGAGAACACAACTTTCGCCGCAGACGAGGTGCTCGATTGCTCATATGACTACTTATATATCATATATAATTCGAAAGTCGAGAATGCTGGACTGTTAAAGCTGAGTTTTGTACGGTGATGCCTCAATAAAGTATAGAGTAGGTACCTGAGGTATTAAGTGGTTTGTGATAAAGCCATCGTGGATAGCAATGTCGTAAGGAAAACTTATGGTAATTACACGGAAACACGTGGTGAGGGGTAGCGATCTAGACAACCGCGCCCCTGTACATTTCTTACAGGTTCGTTACGGCCTTTGCTGGAAAACATTAAACCCGCGTCTGGTATAGAGAAGGGATGGCAGTTACCGGCCTATCGCGGGGCTCCCGATGTCCCGAAGCGGTGTGTGTGTGTGTGTGTGTGTGTGTGTATGTGTGTTTCCAGTCCACCCCCACCAAAGAACTGTGTTGGTGACGAGTTCCTTCTGCATGGCAGCTTGTATGTTGCGTCTAACTGCGTACGTACAAGCAGGATTACCCACTCACCCCAGATCCGGCCGCAACGAGCCAGGTAGGTAATCAGCTGTTTCTTTGCGAACGGGTTTCCAAGGTACCCACTGTGACGGTGCTGAGTTACTTTAGTCGACTCTAATCGGACAACCCGAAAGAAAAGAAGAAAAAAAGATATAAAGGAGAAGGAAGAACATGGCTTCCTCCTCGGGCTAGGTAGAGAGGTAGGCAAACAGGTAAAGTTCTTACTAGTCGTCGCTAGCAGATGGCGCTTATTCATCCTATTGAAGAAGCCCGGGTCCGGATGACGTCGCGCGGTCTGCCAGATTAGCCAGGCACATAAAGGTATAGGGCAGGAGTTGTTCCCCTGAAAAGGCGCCTTCGCCTGATGCAGTAAGTTCTTGAGGTGCGCAAGACAGTCATCTGATCTTGGTGGAGTTGTCTGTGAAGTGTCGACATATTAAGCTTCGAGGATCTATTAATGCTACTAACTAACCTTAGTTGTTTACGTGGGCGACACCCCTTCCCTCCCCCATGCCCGGGTTACCAAAGATATCCAATTGAAGATGATAGCGTCCACGACGTACCTGGATGGCTTCTTCGCCACCCGATACGCCGAATCGGGGACGAACGTGGACCAATCTCGGAACCCGTTCGGTATAGTCGAAGACGTCCTAAGTCCCTCGGCGACGATGTGAACCAAGGCATCATAGGGAAGGATCCCAATCCTCGCTGTTTGTCTGGGCTTATCTCTTTGTCGGCGCGATCGCGAAACGGATCAGGAGTTGCAAATGGGACGCGACGATCGTCGCTGTCACATGAGCGTGGATATCATCAGCGTCATTGCGCAACCTGCAGGGTGTAGCGTGTTCATCATTGCCGGGGTACTAACTGCGGTAATGTGTGCTGGCACCATCGTCGTGTTTTTCTTATCGCTGCCTCGCATCTCTGATACCCGACTCGTCCCCACGACGCAACACAAAAATCATGTTGACTTCAGGCATGAGACGAGGCGGGTCCCTCAGCAGACCATAGTACGGGGGACCACAAGACCAGGCCACGATGGCCGAACCATTTAAAACATCGCGAGATACCGAACCCGGTGACGGTGACGAGGGTTGGAGGGACGACGGGGGTTAAGTTAGTGGTGGCCTTCCCCCCTACCTGCATCGACAAGCCGCCTGCATGGATGGGATGGAGAGCGCCGCTTGGCGACACTTTGACGGGCTCGCCTGGCGCCCTGTCGTTCGATGGTGGGTGCGGACAGCGGATCAATAACTAGCCTACGAACCTACTTGGTATGCACCATCTTCACCACAGCACACACCTACCTACTCTACCCTACCTACTGAGATGGGCAGGCCGTGGAGCCGGTAGTTGGGAGGATGATCGGCGCCACATGCAGCCAGCCCGCCAGAATTGCCGGCAGCGCCCCCCTGGTTAATCAGCTAAAAACAATATACCTAATGTTTTATCTGTGGACTTGGCTCTTATCTCCTTGTATCTGGATATAGGGCAGGGTAGAGGGGAATGGCATACCTATATCGTTCGTTCGAGGCCCTCTCCACTGGGAGATTCCCGCCTCTGTTCGTGATACTACAGCTGCCCCCGTCTCCAATCTCGTACGGTTATGTCGTGCCCCCTGCTGGGAGCCTGAGCCCGAGCCCGAGCCCGAGCCTGCGCCAGTTTCGTTTTGATGGTGGGCGGCCGGCAGGCAGCGTTGCATGAATATTGTTACCCGCTCACCAATGTCTCGTGCCTATTATAGCCCCTGTATCCACTCGCTGTGGACTCTCGCCATTGAACGCTCAGCTCAACCGTGACCTGTCTCTACTCTACCGACTATATCCGGCCATGCGAATATGTATAGTAGTCATCGGTGTAGAGCAGTGTAAGCAGCCGTTTGTCGTCTCTCTCTGCGGGTAAGACATTCTTGTCTCACTTGTGTACTAGTTTCTACCCGTCTCTCCTCCGCATCGGCACGTCGCCCGGGTGAGTTCGGTAGAACCTGTCCTTTGTCGACGACGGCCAAAGAGTACACGCACGCCATGTCATCATTGCCACGTGCATGATGCTATTCCGGCGACTGACTCATCAACCCCCAACTATACCCCAGGGATCAGGACAAAAAAAGAGCTATACATATAACCCAATCGCACCCACCCCACCCCGATGGTCAAGCGACGGATCCGATTGGGATAGGGCAGTGGTTTCATCGTAAATAATCACATTCCATTCATCATCACTCTCTCCTGCAGCGCTAATGCAACCATCATGCCGACCTCTTTCTGCTCTCTGGGGCGGCATACCAAGAAGGGTTGCGAGTAGGTATACCTAGGCCCCTCTCTCTCTGCCCAGTAGTGCTCCTTTTTTTCTTTTCTTTCACGCCGCTTTGCTTTTTTTGGCGATCGCCCATTCAAGCTTCACTGGGACATAGCTCTACGCCGTGGGGTCCGTCGATTTTCCATACTTGAAAAAGAGGTCGTGTCCCCCCCCCCTCGCCGCCCTGCATCGCCTCCAAGGTCATTCCCAGTCACTCAACCACCCCGGAAGCGGCAGGATTCGTCATTGCCTCAACCCCTTCTTCATTTAACCTACATAACCTGGGGGAAATCACTCAACTATCTACTGCTATTCCGTATCATAGCCCTTGGGTTTCGTCTCTTGGTACGGCAGGACTCGAGTGCTTCAAGTCCACGAGCAAGAACCCCCACCTCACAAATACAACGAATTACCTGCTTTGTTCCGAATAGACAACGGCAAGGCCCGGCCCCGAGCTGTGATCGCCCCATCTACGCACCGAGTCCGGCGTTGGGGTGTGTAATAAGGACCCCGTCCAGCGAATCCCCCCTCAAAAAAAAGAAGAAAAAAAAAAAAAAAATGATCGACGACATCGACGCCATCACACCCTGTCCGGCAGGCCCTACGACGCCCGCCGAGCCCGCCATCAACCCGCTCGGCGGCGCCTCGCCTCGCTCCTCCCTCTCCTCCCTCAACGCCCTGGCCCCGAACCCGGGCAGCCGGCGCTGGGCGTCGGTCAGGGCGCTGGAGGAGGGCACGGGCGGCGACCCCGAGCGGCTGTGGATGCGCATGCTCGCCCTGCAGAAGAAGTTTGGCTGCTACAACTCGGCCCGGATGAGCGCCGCGCTCAGCTCCGGGAACGTGAGCGTGCTGCGACGTGAGTTTTCCCCATCATATCATACCATACCACCCCCGCAACCGTCCCAATCCTTATGTGTCAGATGAAAGAGGGGAGGAAAGGGAAGAGATCCGCAGCAAGAAAAAAGACTGAACTGACTGACTGACTGATTGCCGTCTACCTAGCATCGAAAGCGTGTCTGGATCTGCTGAACGAGCATATGGCCGCGTTGCCGGAATCCGTCATAGCCTGGCTGCAGCCAAAGTGATGGCCTAATTGGAATTGTGGACGGCGGTGTGGTTCGGTTTGTTTTCGGGGGGTTGTTCTGGCGTTCCGGTCTTTGATGTCACATATAATGTTTTTTTCTCGTCTCAAAACGGGGGGAGCCCGGGCTATTGGCACGACCTAACGGTACCGAGGAGAGACACCAAGTGCGTAGAGGGGTAGATGGAAGCCAACCGGCCAGCATGAATTATGATACCCCCGAGATTGGACTTTCTTGAGTTTGGATTGGTAGAAAAACTTCTTGGTTCCTTACTTTTCTAATCCCCTTCCGTCGCTCAAGCTATTACCTTAATCAAATCTAATTACTATACCTATTTCGCAGCTATGCTTGACTTGGGACTTTATTCTGCGCCCCCGCTGCGCGTTTTCGATCGGTGGCGGATTCGGACGTGGCCTGCTAAGCCTCAAGACTCGAGGCAGTTGAGAGACTGGCGAGCGCTTGGTCTAGGACCTTCTTGCACTGACATCTATAGAGTAAAGCCAGCTCTTGATTCGGGTTTTCCGCCTCGTAAGACGGGTCATGATCCTCGATCTCCTCTAGGTCCATCGAAAGTTTGGTGCCCAGGGCATCGATGATCTCCTGTAGCAGCTCCGGCGGCATCTCGCCCCGCATGATCTCCGTCAGGCTGACGTCAGGGACTCCCTCGCGGCGCCCCGCGATGGACTCGAACAGCGCGGCGAGGAGCGAGTCTTGGAAATGAGAGAAGCAGGGCAGGCAGGAGAGATGGGCCGGGTCCAGCAGCCTCGACCGCCCCGCCACGGAGCTCGGGTGGGAGATGGGCCGCAGGGACACGACGTGCGAGGCGTCGAGGTCGCCCGCTGCGGGGTTTGCCTTCGTCTTGATGTGCATGTAGTCGTTGTGGAAGTCGTCGCCCTCGGGGAGGACGAATCCGTAGCCCAGGAGCAGCTCGGCGTTGGTCTTTGCCCCGTAGTTGTTGTACACCTGCTGCCCCGCCGCGTAGGGCTGGCCGGCACGCAGCGTGCAAGTGCGCGAGTCCTCGTCCGTCACCCAGGCTATCTTGGCGAGCGGTGCGTGGTTGCCCATGTCGAACAGGGGCAGGAGGACGGAGAAGTCGTCCGTCCCGCACGGCAGCGAGAGCGACGCCGCGTCGGGGAGGATGAGCGACGGGCGGAAGCTCCGCGTGGTGAAGATGCAGTACGCCCAGTAGTAGAGCGGACGCGTGTACTCGTACGCGAACCGCTCGGGCAGGAGCCTCATGGCCTGCTTGAATTCCCGTCGCAGCGCCGAGCGGATCTCGTGCACCGCCACGTAGGCGTTGGTGCCGCGCAGGAACTCGACGTCGCCCGCGGGCCACACGACGGGCAGCATGCCGGCCATCTGCGCCGGCGGCGGGAGGGTCCTGATATACGGCCACCACTTCGAATCCTCTCGGCGGAGATACTCCTGCATGAGGAAGAACCGGCCCACGACATGAGGCGGCGCATTGCTCAAAAATTCGGTCGGAAAGTAGGCCTCCTCGTCTTCCGGTGCCGAGATGGCGGGCGGCACCGTCGCCGCGATGCTCGGATGGCCGGCTATGGCGTTGAGGAAGGAAAGGGAGCAGGACAGCGGGAGGCTGACGATGGCTTCGTCGGGCCCGAGCCCGCCAGCCTCCTCCCTGACGCGAAAAGAACCGTTGGTGACCTCATCGTGATAGATCTCGACGGCAGGATGAAGCCGTCCGCCAGCGGCCTCGACCCACTGAAGGAGGGCCTGGTGCCGCTCTGCTAGGCTCGCCATTCGGCTCCAATGGGAGATATGGGAGATATGGCGGAGATGAAAGGACGAGGGGTTACGTCTGTCTGTGTTACACGCTTGATACCAAGGATGAGCTGCGTCTCGCGCATGCAGCCATGCAACCTGGGTCAGTCCGGGGCCCCGGGCGGCGTCTACGCAAGCATCGGATCTTCCTTCCAGGCCAGTCGGTGACAACCCTGGGCCAGATCCCTAATTTGGCATGCGAACTGGTGGTGGTGCGGTGGGGTTGCCGAATTTAGGTCTTTTCAAGCCGTACTAGGCCAGTTTGTTTCTCCATTTCCTCGCATACCGGGTAGTTGGGATCTCGGTTCTGCGCGGTTACATAAGCCAAACACGACGCCTTTCCCGGCTCGGCGCCGGAGACGTCGTCCTGCTTCCGATGTGGATGCACCCCGATGCAGAAAACGGAGGCAATGTTTCCTTCGATGGTGGAATCCGTAGCCTGCCGCCAAGTGTCAGACCATGGCCAACGACGCTCTTGTTTCTGCGTCGTCACCGCATTCCTCGACCCCTTGGGTTAATGAACAAGTTGCAGACAAAGGACGATACGCCAGACAGGCATCGGGATCGTCGCTCTAGATAGCAGGTCCTAAGTGATGAACTCAGTGTCTTCGTCTTGTGAACTACGCGGCCTCTTCTAGCGTGTCTGGTGTTGAACATAAGTGGTGAAGAGGGACCATGAAACGGCGGTCGGTCCGCACAAGGTGGCCCAGAGAACAAGGGATTGCAGTTTCATCCCACGTGCTGGCGCATCGAGGCCCGCCGCAAGCTAGCTAAGTTCTGGTTGACGCCCGCGACGATGTCCAGCATAGGAAGGGAAGCCCGAGAAGAAGCGCCGCCTCCTTGCCATCTATGGAACTTGGCGTCCCGATTCCGCCAGTGCCCTTCCCGACTTCGAGTCTCGTGGACGATATGGACAACAGGCGGCTCTGAGCTCATCGGACGTTCGTCGCGCAATCCCGGCACCAGGATGAGTGCTGCTATCCCAGGGAGGATTTATATGTGATGAAGATTCCCAGCTTGTATCGTCATTCTCCTTGTGTATCGGAGCTGTTCGAGTCACTTGCTTCTATGCCCTCCCTCGACCGGTTAGGCGTGACACTTATCTTCGATCGCGTACCGTTGCTTCTCATCATCACCACCTTAGTTGGCAGCCAGAATGGGCGTCAAGTCCTTCCTACTTGCCGCCGCGTGCGCGGCGGTGGCCCAGGCTCACGGTACCGTTTCCGGGTTTGTAACTGACGGCAAATGGAACCAAGGCTTCCTCCTCGACTACTATTACACGGTCAAGAACGGTGGGACGCTGCCGGCCATAAGCGCCTGGTACGCCGAGAACCTAGACAACGGATTCGTCGAACCCAACAACTACGGCACCTCGGCCATCAACTGCCACATAAACGCCAAGCCGGGCAGCACCACGGCGAGCGTGAAGGCCGGCGGCACCATTGACTTCCAGTGGACGGTCTGGCCGCACGACATAGGCCCCGTCCTCACGTACGTGGCGGCCTGTAGCGGGGACTGCGCCGCCGCCGACAAGACGGCGTTGCGCTGGGTCAAGATCGATGAGGCGGGTTGGGATGCGACCACTAAACTGTGGGCGTCGGGGAAACTCATCAATAACAACAATACGTGGACGACCACGGTACCGTCGACCCTTGCCGCTGGAAATTATATCTTTCGCCACGAGAGTACGGGAGCCTATCCTTTTCTAAGTTAATCGCCTACTCTTCATATTTCTGCTCTTTATAGGCAGTTAGATGTTGTTATTATCCGATGTTTCCACAAGTGGTCTTTGCATATCTCACTTATGACAACACATGCTAACTGAGGCTCCTTTAGTCATCGCTTTACATGGTGGCTCCTCTCCAAGTAAGTGTGCTCAGCTCCCCCTCACCCCAACAGCCTATAGCGACGAGTCAGATACTCTTACACAGCGGTGTCTGATGCGGAGACTCTACCTATTGGTATGCTTAAGAGCTGCCAACCTTTTTTGCAACGTAAGCTACCTAGTCGAATACTAATCGGTTTCCCTAGACGGCGCACAAAGCTACCCTCAATGCTTCAATATCGCGATTACGGGTTCGGGCACGGATAAGCCTACGGGAACATTGGGTGTAGATCTTTACAAGGCCGATGATGCGTAAGTACATGTCTCTTTGCCGAGCTAAGCGCCTCGGACCTGGTATTGTGCACACTACGAAAGCCTGGCTGAGATTCTTTCTGGGGAGGGGCGAGATGTGGATTCACTAACTCTTATTTCACAGCGGTATCCTTTTCAACCCGTACACCAATTTCGCTAGCTACCCGATTCCCGGCCCTGCCCTCTATGGTTCAGGCTCAAGCACGAATCCCGGAACCTCGACGAGGACAACGACCACCACCACGCAGGCTGCCACGACCTCGACAAGGTCGACGACTTCGACGACATTAGTTACACGGACTACGACAACGACAACCGCTTCGCCAACACCCACTGGCTCGAGTGCACCCTTGTATGGCCAATGGTAAGTTGCTCCTAGGTTGATTGTCTCATCCTTCGGCTTTTTGGTCGCTCCGTTATCTTTCCATTGAATAATATCCCTTACTAAGTTTCAACGATATAGTGGCGGTGTAAACTGGACCGGCGCAAAGACATGCGCACAAGGCACCTGCACTGTCCTCAATGACTATTACTCACAGTGTGTTCCATCGTAATGGGCTCCTTGTTACAGAGTTAGCATTGTGTAAGAATGTCTAGCAGAGCTACATATTTAGTCAATGTATTAAGTTTAACTATGAATGGTAACTTTGAGACTGTGCCTGACAGTCAGACAGCAATTATCATATTTTGCCTACCTAGGTAAGTAGTAAGCGAGTGCGGCTGCGGTTTTGAACGGAGGCTAGTAGGAGTTATCTGTGAAGTATAAATCTGCTCATCACCAGCAGCACACCGAGCCTCTCTCAAATCACATGCTCCCGATATGGGGCGCTAAGTCGAGCTTGGCGAAGATCAGGCTCCAGATGCACGTAGGTGAGGACGTAACACGGGTATCAAGTATCGCAATTGTTTCGAATGTGCGCTCTCAGGCGTTTTAGGAGCTCCCCGTACCCCTTCTCCGAAAGGCTGCCCCCCAAACCCCCATCTTCTTCCACAGGGATTCTTCTCGTGGAACTTCGCAGTGATTCATGATCGCCCTGTCATCCCCCCACGGACTTCAAATCTGCTTCGCACATCACAAATGCACTCTGTATGTTGCGCCCAGTGGCGCACTACAATAGCCCGGCTGGTGATGAATCAGCCTATAAACGATGGACATTCTCTGACCCTCAACTTCTCTTACTTTTGACCGAGTAAGTTGCAGTGTATTCTGCATCAAGCATGATACTCCTCTTGGAAAACCTCGCCGAGGTGACCTAGCGTGTCTCCCTAGTCTCCTAGTTGG
This sequence comes from Xylaria palmicola, assembly GCA_022385595.1. Classification (NCBI taxonomy): domain Eukaryota; kingdom Fungi; phylum Ascomycota; class Sordariomycetes; order Xylariales; family Xylariaceae; genus Xylaria; species Xylaria palmicola. The sequence continues at coordinate 96,916 of MU281387.1, read as the reverse complement.
CGTCCGAGAGAGGAGATTGTGAATGGACCAGCATGTGAAACGGAAGAAGACGGAACAACGGATGGCATCAGAGCTGGCGTTCTGGCCTATAGCATTCACAAGATTGCAAGCCGAACCCGGCAAGAAACAATGGCTCGAAGCAAGCCATGCGGTCTAGTAAGCAAGCTAGCCAGCCTAAGCTCACGATTCCTCGAGTGGTTTGCATTGCTATATCCTATCATAAGATCTGCGCGACCCCGTAGTCATGCTGCCTGTACGCGTTCCGCTCGCTGGCCCCTGGTCGAGCAACTGAGTGATCTGTTGGGGTGAAGCAGTTCGTCGGCCCCGAACATGGCATGTCGGTGTGACACACGGACAGTAGACAGGTGTAGTAGCCTTATTCGAAAGTCCGCACGGGAGTTTCCATCGGACTTTTCGCTCTCCACGGGAACCGCGCTTTGCGACGGGCGGAAAACAAACCCATCTCTGGGCCGGCTCGCGCAACGAGGGGCGAATAGAAATAGAAACAAACACTGGCACGGGTAATGACTAAGACGACTTTACTTTGGTACGATGGGTAGTCTGGACCACCGGCACCGAAATGAAATAGGGCTGGATCTATTCAGCGCGGAACGACTCTCACGTCACTGTCCGCAGGCGAGACCGTGCGGCACGCCTCTTGTTTCGTCATGCAGTTTGGCGGACTTGTCCCCAGACTCTGCTAGCCAGGTCGGCCAAGCCACGAAACCGAATGCCCTCCCCTCCCCAGCCCAAGCCATGCATGAGATTTATAATCGGAAAAAACGCCACGCGTCCTCTAGATAGCCGATCTAGGAGAAGGGAAGCGAGCCGCGCCATCACGCTGAGGAAAGTTCGAGGAAATCTGGTACGCTATTCTTAACGTGCCAAGTAGCGCAGGTCCCGGGCGTGGCGCTCCAACTAGTGTGGGCATTTTGGCACACAACAAACCAGCATTCGCGGTCTCGAGGGTTGCCGCTAGCACGAAAGGTGTGAGTCGCAGGACGGGAGCTTGATTAGCTTCCGTCCTTTGCCGGCTTGCGAGCGGTCACAAAGCAAAATCGCGGGCGAAGCTGAAATCTCACGGGCGATTCGAGATGGGCTGCATGTGGCAGCAGATCTGGTCGACCAACCAGGTAGTTCCGAACTACGCCGAAACGGCTGCGTCTTTTTTTTTTTTTTTTCCTTTCTCTCTCTCCCGCCTGCCTGTAGTGTGCCTGAGGCGCTCATATCCTAGGTGGGAGGAGCGCAGACTGTTTCTCAAATATCCAGTTATACCTGGGGTCAATATACATACTTACTACTATCGCATAAAACAACCACATCTGAGGCATTGCTGGGCGACCGACCGCCGGGATGGTCCAAAAACGGCGAGTTAAACCCTTAAACCCGACGCTCCCCCAATGAACTGAGAGCGCTATACGCGGTAACAAGCACGGCTCGTCTACTATTAGATAGTGTCAAAGAGGAAACTCGATCGCAACAAGAACCCTGAAACGTTGGTGATATAGGTAACTAGCCCACCATCTCCCCTCTACTACAACGTAGCATCGTCAACCAGGCTGCCGGGTAGCAAGTTATCTCGACTTGGGGTTTTCAGACCGAGGACATAAACCCGCAATTACCCCCCCCATGTCGCACCGGGACCGACAAACAACTGGTTCCCGGGGTGTTGCCTGTGCCCACCAGCGTCGCAAATCCGCCGTTCACCGACCCCACTCGGTGAGAGGAAACCAAACGTCGGGGGGAGGGGGGGGGGAGGGGGAAACATTTAGCCATCGTTGTCCGCTGTCGTTTGCGCGGGCGACAGAAACGAAACACACACACACGGACGGGTAAAATGACAAGCCGTGACAGACAGACACCCCCTGTAGGTGTCACCCCGCTTGTGACCTACATTAAGCACGTACGGGGGTTCGTTCAAGGGCAAAAAAAAAAGGCTGTCATCGCTAACCGCGTTTAGTGTACCCAGAGTGTAAGCAGCAACGTCGCAGACCTTGGGCTCTATTTGGCATTTGGCAAAAACCCATGGACATGCTGCGCAAAATCTGTGAAATCTCCGAAGGCCAAGAGGGCGGTCTTGCGCCCTAAACCCGAAGGCCGATTGGACGTTAACCCCCTCCCCTCCCTGGCGCGTGTGGATGGATGGATGGATGCATGTATTTCCCGTCTGCCACAGGAAGATTCTGTGCATCCCACCCCATCCCACCCCATCCCATCCCATCCCCGTCCTCAATATAAGCGTTCTCGACCCTATCTAGATCGGTCCTTGGGTCTGCGCGCGCGCGCGAGATCCACTCGTCGCGTGTTTATCTGGATTGGATTTTCCCTGCTGAGCGGGCGGGGGGCGTGAAAAGTACCGTAGTTAGAACTTTTCTTGCTGTATGCACCTCATATTACCGCTCGGCCACGTGGTTTGTGATTAGTTCATCCACGACGTTGTTAAAATAGCGTGTGCGGGCAAGTCACGTCACGTAGATCGACAGGAGGAAAAGCATATTAATTTTCTCGCTGTTGTTTGCCGTGCAGTGCCTCGTTTGCCGTGCGGGATGGAATGTTTGCTTGGCGATAATGACACTCATAAGACAGAGGAATATATGTAGGTATGCGCGCGCACGCAAGGGTGAGAGAGGTGTGACGGTTGTAAGCCGGGTGGCAGCTGGACTGGACTAGCTGGTTGGTCCCCTTATTCCATATGCACGTCGCCGTGCTGCAATCATGCTGACATGCTTCCTCTCCATGGGGGTCATCTAGTTCAGGGTTGGGGCAAAGAACTGCGAAGGATCATTCGGCAGCAGAACCGAGGCGTGTGCCTGCCCGTGTGTAATGTAGGTGTCACGCACGTCAGCGCTGGATAGAACCTGCTTTGAAACACCCACGACACTTTTGAACTATCGTGGGCCTGGTAAGCCCAAGCGAGATGTGTCGACCGTTGTCCCGGAGGCTCTCGATTGGGAAGGTAAGGGCAGCGAAAAGTAAGCATCTATCTCGACATAGGAATAGCATGGAAAAGTGTCACGCCTCAGCGTCATTTTGCCCAATCCCTCGTTTCGCTAGGCAGCTTCTTGTCATGCTTGGAGACGGGACGTTTTGTCCGTGCGGATTCTTCAATTTCTTTCCCGCCCTCTGTTCCAACTTTGAAGTGACTCTGTAACTAACTTCTTTACAAACCCGGCAGTGCCCCGAGTAGTTGGAGTAGAGAAAAAGTCGACAGCGGCACGACTTAATCTATTGGCGGACAGCGTGCTCTCCAGACTGTCTAGAAACCCTGTCCCCCAGCATAGTCTGAAGTGCTCGTGACCTTCATTCGGCGATTATGGTAGGTCCATACGATCCATTTCACGGCGTCCACTACGCGTGCAGCATTGTATTCCCTGGCACAGGGAATTGGATTCTGCGATTGGCGACAAGCCTGACAAGTGGGTAGCGCAAGACATAATATCGCCGCCAAGGGTGCAGTCCCCAAGTCAGCAGTGCAGACTGAGAGTGGTTGTAGATGAGCATGATCTTTGCCGATTTCGGCTTCCAGCACGGGGTAGTAGCACCCGTAGTTTGCAAATTAGGTATCTGCAGCACCGTTGACCTTCACCAAGCACGCTCTGCCTTAGCTGTTTGGCCTAATGCTCCTTCGAGGGCACTAGGCGAGCATACAGCTTAGTATATCCGCGGCTGAGACAGTTAAGGTACGCATGCATTTCGTTATCAACAATATGGGAGCCCTTCATGACGAGCAGCTGGCTGGGATCCGAGCATGGTTGTCGAAAAGACAGAGAGGGAGTCATCATCAAACCCGTCGTTCCACAGCGCCATCCCGTGCCCTGACAGGTATACCCTTGCTCCTCAAGGAGAGAGCGGGGGCTGACCGATCTGCAAACCTCCCAGGTTCTTATCAAAGCTGGGAAGATGAACGCCCAGCTGGAAACCTACCCCCCATTGAGGGGGGGTCACCCATGCCCCTCCACTGGTCGAACGTCAGGTGTGGTATGTTTCCTCGTTTTTTGCTTGCACTTGAAGGATGGCTTGGCATGCCTGGCACCTTCGGACATACATGCCTACGGGTTGGGCCGCCGCTAGAATACGCGATGGCTTCTTCAGCTGACATCACCGACGTTCTCTTACTCTTGGTTAATTTTTCCCTTTACTGTAGGATCCGGTCCGAAGGGGCCCATCATGTGTGTAATACCTAGGTGTATGATATGCCTGTAATGCGTTATAAAAATGCTTCATGATGTGAAATCGTATCATTGCCCCCAAACACCATTTTGCCCCTAACCAAAATTAAACCAACCCGAACACCCCCAAACTCCCTGTCCACGCATGGTAACAAAGTCCGTCCGCCATTAACCCAAGGGGACAAATGAGGGGTTTGCACCCTTGGCAGTCGGATGCCTGACTCGCTTTATGTATTCTAATGGTGATCATAACAGGGAAAAGAAACAACCAAGTCCCAATCCGTGCGTTCTATAAGCCGGCTTATACACGGTCGTAACTCGATGAGGGGGTGGCAGTCCCAAAACTCAAACACAGGGCGTATGCCCATGACTCCTCCGGATCATATGTTCCCAGGGTGGCAAAGATCGTGGGCGACAGTCGGCTGGACGAAGTCAGTATTGTTCCCAATCTTGCAGTTCTCGTAGGAGGCCAGGCAGCGAAGGGCATTTATCATGCATAGACGTGGGACGATGACGGGTGAGGCGCGGCGGAATTGGCGAAGGAGAATGGGTTTTTCCACATACAGCAGACTTCATCATTTCTACAAGAACACGTTAGCATGGGTAGTTATACAGACTGGAGCGTAGACCGGAAAAGATAGTGCTAAAACGTACCTCACTTCTAGATGGGTCACATTTGGTGCGCATGGCTTATACGTCCTCTCGTACTTTGGACACCATCTCAAGACGACAAAACGAAAGTGTTGGCAGTTGTATTCGACCTAATAGGCGTATTAGTGATGGCTCCGAGTTCAAATCCGCGAGTAGTACCTACTTGGGTATAGTCACACATTTTTCTTGGCTGTCTCGCGGGGTTGACTTGAACAACAACAACAACAACAAGACTGTCTCCGGAATAATAATAATAATAAACGAGTAGTGTTTTTGAATGTTTTATTGAGACAAGAATGGAATATCGAATAGAACGAAGATACTTCTGCCCGACCGGCGACGAGATGACCTTGGCAATGTTATGAAATGGCTAGCGATAGACTACAACTGCGGGAGGGTTGGCGGGAACAAGAAGGCAGGCATACTAGGCGTATTTATCTAACCTAGCGAACTCAGGTTGCTATGGCTGGGTGGCACTACTCATGGTACATTCTTTGCTCGAGAGCGAGAGGCCTGACGAGCCAGAGCGCCGGATCACAAGGCCAGGGTACCCTTGGGCGGTCATACCCTGGGAAAACAAACCTGGCCGTCGGGCTTGTCATGCAAAGAAACCTTTGAACTGCGGCAGTGATACGATACCGGTTCGAAAAAAAAAAAAAAAAACGTACACTAGGCCGGATTCGAGTGGGCCAGGGCTGTATGCAGATGATATACCTTGTCGGGTATCATGGTGGCCGTCTCTCGACGGACGCACTACTCTCTTAGCAGCACCTATCTGCCGCCTAGTGGCCGGCCGGATGGCGCCAGTGAGGGCTATTGTTGTGCGAGTTATGGGTTTGTTAAAGGCTTAGTTCGGGGGTTGGTTGACGCGTAGGCGGCCTTGGCCACCTACTATTCATCCCGGCCTTTGCGGCGAAATTTACAAGTAGTACGCAGTTTAACCTGGATGGCTCAGGTAGGTACTTGAAGAAGTACTGCTAATTAGCAACCATATATACTGTACGTACTACAGTGCGGACGTGCAGTCGGCACTCCCAGCTCAGCTTACATTGTCAGATAGGTACTGTGCCGCACGTAGCAATTAGTACTTACTTGGGTTGGTATATTTCGGCACATGGTAACGGTAGTTGAGCATTACTGCCAACTGCCTCCTGCTTTAGGAGGTCGTTGGGTTGCTGCAACAGAGTCGTATCGATGACACCTGGTCATCTCGACGGGCCATTGTGCTGGGACAATGTTGCTTGATGCCTAGCCCTGGCCCTCGACCATTCGACACCATATAACGTAACTGGTAGCACGAACACGCCATGCTGGACAGGCACAGTGCCTTATACGAGGCAGCCACGCAGCTCAGGTTCCGCCCCAGGGCCAGGTCTGTCCACAGGTGTAAACGGCGGGGTGGGCAGGCAGGTAGTCCGTTGCCAACCACATGTGTCAGACGACGAGTCGATCGTTTGTGATGCCGTCCAGACGCTGGCTGTAGTCCTAGACCGCACGGCGCGAGTCTCGAGCGGACGGTGGTGTAACTAGCTTTGCTGTTCCTGCATCTGCTGCTCCACGTGTGGCGGCATGACAGGCAGAGAGAGCGGTGTCTTGTCCGTGCTTGCGTGGGTAGATGCTGACTTACAGCCGCCAGTCAACAGAGGGCGCGCGGAGGCCCCTCGAAGGAATACCTCCTCCCTTGGATATGGCTCCAGCTTGGATCCCGCCGCCGTGGCACCCGATCTACAGCGGCAGGTAGCTAACCACGATATGCCATAATGCCAGCGCTTCTAGAAATTCTAGGGGCGGCTAGTCCGGGGGCGAAATGGGGCCGGTCTCATGACCATCGCCACAGAAAGTCCGCTATACTGCCTATCTAGGCTAGGTCTGCCAGGTTGGTACTTGTAATATGGCCCGTACGAAAATGTCGCTCCAGGAGCACCCTGTTCATCACAATTTGGCACTGTGTTAAAAGAGCCGTTTTCTTCTTCTGCTAAAACCAATAAATTTCCGCTTCGATTCTACTATATAATGTACTCACTCCTGAATTTTCTGTCCCGAGTAATTCATGCAGCTATAATATTACATACATTTCTACCTAAGCAATGCTTCCCTGCTTGAGTCTGCTCAGACGTACATGTGGCAGGAGAACAAAAGCAAACATGTTAGCTAGCGTAATGTGGGACAACTGTACACACATATGGACATACATATACCGGTATACGAAAGCTCTGAGGTTAGCATACGGTAGATCACGGCCGTCTATTACTTGAACGCAATAACTACGTACTATGGAATGTGCCGAACCAGGTATTCGTATCCGTCTACCAAACATGTATTTCCTTGGCCATCCCGAGTTAGTCATGGACAATGCCGAACTGGGCTTAGAAAGAGCTGTGTTTCGAATTTCGCTATCGCCTCAAAATAGCTTTACTACTACTATAGGGGCAGGCTTGGCTGCCCCGACAGGGCACGTTGCCGACACACGGACACGGATTAGACCGAGGCTCACCACGTGTTTGACAGGTTCTGGCTGGTCCTCGCCAAGCGCAGCCAAGGTATAACTAGGACTAAGGAGGTTAGCTGCGAATCAATGCATTAAGCGACCGTAGATAGCATCGAGTGGGCAGCTCTTCTCATGACTCTTGTCTCGCACAGTTCCCCTGGAAGACCCGACCATACGTATACGTATGTCCAATGTACTAGACTAGTACCTAAGTACCGGCAGGCATAATTCATGATTGCTTCTTGGGCTGTACGTAGCACCGTATCTCCAGTATTGACTATATGAAAACTGTACTACAACCCCTTACTAAGCGTCTTGCCCTAGATGAGACCTGCGTAACTGTAGACAGTACCTACATCGCCCACGGTATGGGTACTTGGGAATGCTCGCATCAAGCCTGGTTGAGCAGCATTTGGGCTGATGCTTTCTGTTGTCTTCCCTGTCGTCATAAGGGCCGCTTTACATGATGGTCTCGGTCTATTCGGAGATAGTTACACATCGCTTGGCCGAGCCCAATCACGACAATGACACGGACACTATTCCGTGGGACTACGCCAGCCATGATGCTCGTGCACTCGGGCCCGAAGGGAGCCCAAACAGCCGACTCGTGACGTCAACTGAAGATCTGGCCCGGTGGCCGAGGCACTGACCGTAGGACAGCCCGGGAAAGCTCAAGGTCAGATGTTCTGGTTAGATCATCTACAGCGGTCTCGATCAGGCAGCAAACGGGTTCTGACATGGGTCGGGGCAAGACGATCTGCGGAGTTGCCCCCCAGGTATGGCACAGTGCCGGTGGAAAGCAAGCCATAGGACCATGCGTGCGGAGTACGTACGTAGGCCATGATGCCGGAATCCCGCCTGCCCACTATCGTCATGTTTGTGCGCAACAGTAGATGTCCTGATCACATACATGCATGGAGGGGGGATGGATGGCCACTGTGGGTCGACCTGGAGACGCCGTCTTCACATCTCGAGCTCGACCTCGTCCGACGCTGGCGTGGCCGAGCACGTCAGCACCGTCCCGTCCGCCTGCACGCCTCCCGAGACAGAGCCGCAGGCCAGCTTCGTTGCACAGCTCCCGCATGCGCCCGCCCGGCAGCCATGGTCTGGAGTCAACCCCACGGACTCGGCCAGCTCCAGCAGCGACAACGGCTTCTCCTTTGCCCAAGTCGCCGATACCTTGGACTTCGTGAAGCGCACAGTCGCCCATGCTATGTCGCCCAGCGCCGCGCCCGATGCCGAGAATGACTCACTGCGGATCAGAGGTGCTGCGAGACCAAGCTCCTTCAGATGCTCTCTCATCCTCGCCTCAAACTCGGGGGGCCCGCAGATGAATGCCATGGAGAAGGTCCCCTCCGACTCCATTTTGCCACTGCCGAGGGGCTCCCATGTGAAGGACGCGCCGATGATGTCCCTTATGGCTTCCATATCAGGACGGCCCAGACGATCGTAGTCTACCCCCTGTATGTCCGACCCTCTTGGCTTGGTGAAGAATACGTTCCGACTGAAGAGTCTGTTTTCAAACCGGGGTACCTCATCTCGGAACGGCAAACTCTCCCCATCTCTGGCGACGTGTATCCAGACGGCCGGCTGTGCTTGCATGTTGGGGTGTACGTCATGAGCCTTCATCATGGCTAAGACCGGTGTGATGCCAATTCCAGCAGAGATATAGACTGGCCGTAGGATGGATGCGCGGTCGAGAGTGAATCTCCCTGCCGGCGAGCGAGCTGAGAGCACTGTGTTCAACTCGCAGACCTCGTGCATCCAAGTCGAGGCCACGCCGACTTTTCTGATGCTGATGCGATAATAAGAAGGCTCCTCGCCATCCTGCCAGTCGGAAATGGTCCAGCTGCGAGTCGTGCCGTCGGGAAGACGGATTGTGAGGAACTGACCCGGTAAGTAGTTCGCCAGGGGTTTCTCGTCCGCCGCGCCGAGATAGAACGACTTGATGTCGCCTCCCTCGACCACTATTCGACGGACGCACAGATCGCGGAACCCTTTCCATGCATTCCGGCCCTCCTTCTGTTTGTCATCCATGGTTGTTATCTTTCTATGTAGTAGCCACTTGTTCATCCGCATGAGAGTCTTGTGATTGACGAGTAGGTTCATCGTGTCCCTCGTCTTGAGCGAGTTATCAAAGGCGACCCGGGAAATGCTGGCGACGTTTAAGGGGTCGCTAGAGAAACTCTCGTACGAAACCTGGTCTCCGGGATGGACTCGACCGCCGGTCAGGACCCGAAAGTATGCACCAACGCGACCGCTGGCTGCGAGTGTCGGGAGCCACGAGTCTTTTTGGCCACAGCGCCATGAGAGCTTCATGCACGGAACTCGAGCACCGCTTTCGATATCAACGGGTCAGCAGCCGTATGGCCTCGGTGGAACTCTAGGAGGTCTGAAGATACCTACCATACCTGGAGTCTTACCGTCTCCCCTATTCTCCAAATGTCCCCAATATGGATTTCGTCTTCGAACTTTGCTTTACCCGTAAACCGGACTATACCGGGTAAATCATATATTTGCACTTCAGATGCGAATGCGGAAGGATGACTTACGGGTCAAGTTCTCTCCCCACTGGCACCACGCCCAAGATGATCGGTCAACACCGAGTTCATCACACCAATAGTCATAATTCTCCGCGAAACAGATGTACACAGGCCCATCGTGCACGGCGGGCTTGTTGCCAAGGATGCCGGACTCGTCTATCTCGATATAGTCGGAGGACGAGGTCAGAGGATCACGGACGATGGCTGTGTAGAGCCTGATGCCGCCGACGTCGTGGAATCTGGGCTTTGAACGACTAACGGCAACGACTTCCATCGTCAAATACTGATCTTCAATTCGCTTGTCTCGAGGAAATCTAATTATCGAAATGAAGCACTAACCCACCCGTGTTGAGTTCAAATAGTCGTCACTGCACGGGGTCCGCAAGATCCGAGATCGAACCACAGCCGAACTACCCCCGTTCGGGGTCGGGGCCGGGGAGTGAATCCTCGGGGTTTAGCCCAGACCGTGCCCAACCTTGTCAGCCGCTCCCCGGCCACGGACGAACAGGTCTCTCGGCCGAGTCACGTCGATACAGCCATCTTGCATTGGTGGCCTACATGGCCCGATGCGTGAGATAAGGACGGTCGATCTAACATGCGACTGGGATGCTAGTCTGTAACTGTGAAATAAAGTGATGCTCGATCCCCGTCTTGCATACATATCCGCCCTTGGCCCTGCATCTCGATCTTGAGTCCTTCTGTAATCAAGTCATCTCGGGCCGACAAACTGGGATGGGGCGCAATAGGTAATGTCCTTGCGTAAAGAAAAAAAAAAAGCGCTTTTACTCATTAGTTCGACTACCTTAATTTGTCATTAGACTCCGGGTCCCGTGATACCATCTATTTTTCTCTTTCATCAAATTATCTCCAGCCACGTGAATAGATAAACCGCCAAATCTGTCAATCCCAGTCCTTGAGAACACGCCACTGATCACCGAAGTCGAGTCCGCCGCCGACGATCAGGTCGCAGTTGTCGTGGCCCCATTTCCGCCGGTACACCTCCTTCCCGGCCTCGGTGAGGACCTCGAGCGCCTCGGAGAAGCCGGCGCTGTCGTAGTAGAAGGGCTCCCCCTGCCCGCCGTGCTGCCCGCTCTGCCACGTGTTGCGGCCGCGGTCGCCGTGCTTGTAGTGGAACATGGAGTCCGCCACGCGGAGCAGCGCCTTCCAGTACTCCACGGGGTCCTCTATGTTGGGCGGGGCCGCGCCCTCGTCCCTCGCTGCCACAGCTCGCTGAACATTCCCGTTCTCCGCGGGCGGCGGCGGGGGAGGCGGGTTCGGGTCAGTGAATCCCGGCGTGACCTTGGGGTCGCGGTACAGGGCGAGGAGGTCGTCCAGCGCGACCGAGGTGTCCGTGATGACGCCGCAGTTGGCGTCCCGCTGCGACCAGTTCTTCATGTGCAGGCGCGTGTACGTGTCGCAGTCGGTCATGTAGTACGGGATCAGTGTGTCCCACCCGCCGATGTCCTCGATGGCGCGGGGGTTCTGCAGGGTGAGGTGGTCGTAGGCGAAGAAGCGCAGGCCCCATCGCTCGTCCGTGGCCAGGGTGCGGTTCAGCTCCTCGAGGCAGAGCGTGTACAGGCTCTTGTAGCCCGGCTCCCCTGCCCGCGCCGTCAGGTCCTCGAAGCCGTTCTCGTGGCCCAGGGCGAGGACGTCCACTGTGTTTTTGTCTATTTTAGCTCGGTGTCGTCTAGGTACTATAATAATGGCAATGTCACTTACTATGACTCCAGAAGTAATAAGGCCAGTTGTGCGTATAAGACAGGGAGAGATAAAAGTTCTGCAGCTGCGCAAAGGTCAGTAGCACCGGCGTCTGCACGACGTGGACACCGAGCTTCTTCAGCGCTGCGTGGTCGAGGAACCAGGGGTGCTGGAGGCTCAGCTGGCCCCGCGCGTTGGCCTGCTGCATGCCCGTGTTCTCGACGACGTACATCTGCTCCGGAGGCCAGCCCGCCGTGATATACGAGACGACGGCCTGCAGTAGCATGGGCCACGACCGCGTGAAGCCGATGAGCAGCGGCGGGGCGACCTCGAGGCCGTATTTCTTCAAGCCATCTTTCTCGGGGACGTTGTAGGACGGGATGGGCGGCGGCGATTCCAACGCTGACAGAGCCGGGAAGGGGTCCGATATAGGTGGCGGCGTGTATGTAGGTTCCGGCTTGTACCTGGGATGCCCCTTTGTCTCTGTGCCTTTTACAGCGTCTTTTACGGTGTCGATGGGCCCGGCCTTGAACCTGGAGAGGGAGTCCTGGACTTTGCCGGTGTGAAGTGCCACGAGGACGAGGACGATGATGGCGAAAAACACCGCGACCTGGTACCTCGAACGCAGCATCAACATCGTCACTCGTTGGGAAGCAGGACGCGGATTTTGATGCGCGATGCGGGCGAGATCAGTTGGCCGGGGATATAATAAGAGCGTTTGATCTCGCAATTCAGCACAACGGTCATCAACCAACGGCCGGCCACAGAATCTCACGTCTTGTGTTGTCTCCTCTGATCTCCGCCGCTACATACCTCTCTTTGTCGGAGGACTACAGAGTAAGAGAGATAGCGCGAGAGCGGAACGAGTGAGGCAAACTGAGCATACGAGAAGGGCGTAAAGCTACAACAACACGACAACACCACGGCGCAGCGTAAAGAAAGAACTGCCATAGAACTACAGGAGCACGGCAGGACACATGCCGTGACTTGTGGATTAGACCTGGTATATCGAATCACAACCTACTAGTCCGTGGTGTGGAGAGTTCAGGCCCCGGCTGTGCTCGTGGCATGACCTCATCCTGCACGAATAGGCCGACTCGACCAGAGTCCAAGATGCCACTACCACGCACTAGCCAGGAGGTTGGAAGAACCAGGAACTTGGGATAAGGCTGTACGTTTGTCCCGCTTCCGGCCTGCATGCGGCGAACAAGGGTTAATCGGCTGCAAGCGCCATCAACGGCAGCGGGAAATTAGAGCTAACGAATAATACGGACTGCTGGCCGGCGCCGTCGTCCTGTGCTGACCCTTTGCATGAGACGCCGGTTTACACCGCATCTACGAGTAGATAGGGAGACAGAGGAACACAGCCATAGCGGTATTGGTCGGGGAGACGTGTCGGCCAGCCGCAGGTCAAGGTATATCAAGTAGGTTTGACAGGATGGGTGGGCTAGGTGGAACTACCCGGAGCTTGGTCTCCGGCGTTGGTGAGATTGGTTCGGGGCGCGGGAGAGCCTTGTTTCGAGATATTCTCTATCCCCAAAGTGCTTAGTCGCACAATCCTGCCTTCTTATAGCTCTTCATTATATATATATATCCTTCTTATATACCTACAGATCTCCCAGCACCTCACACCTTAGGGGTTATAATCTATGCGAAGATCAATGTGTGAGAATCTATGACGTTCAACTAAGACTGCTGGTACCTGATATCCCATGTTCCCTGTCCTGTCCTGTCATCAATCCGCATACGCCGGGTGGCCACAGGCGTAGCGTGTCATGTCGTCGTAGTTTGCGTCTGTACAGTTGATAGCTGACAGCTCCGTTTTATTCCCAGACAGCCTTAGTGTGATGTGATCCTTCTCGTGTCGGGGGAAAAGAGAAAGAAGAATAAGAAAGCAAAAAACGAGTTTTAACACCCATATGCACTAGGTACTGATAGTGGTTACCACCTGCAAGAGCTCCCGTTCCAAGTGTTTCAATGATGATCGTTCGTCTGAGAGAGTAACATTACAGACGATGAGAACGCCAGTGTAATTCATATAAAATAAAAACTTGGGATGTGTGTACTTATCATCGGCAGCTGTACTAGATAGACTAATTATTTTTAAGTGGAATACGAGTGGATGGCTGCATTGACCCGGAACCACTCACTTCCCGGGGTAAACCTGGTCGAGGGTGGATAGTCCGCGAAACGTTCACGTCATCGTCGAAGATGAGGAGGTTTCAAAGAGGGGAGCACTGAGAAGACCAGCAAAAAGAGTGGTGGTCAGTATGAGGATCGAACTCATGACCTTCGCATCACCAATGTTATAATTGCTTATAATATTAGTACGACGCTCTAACCAGCTGAGCTAACCGACCGAGTTGATTTTCCATTGTGGGAGCTGCGCTACTGGAATGAGGTGACCAGGTTGAGAAAGGATATATAATGCCCGAACAGGCCGTTGTCAATGTTGCAAACACTCGTTACTGACGACGTTAAAACAACATGAAGAGCCAATGAGGTTATGGAGCCGAGTCTATGTTGAGAACAGTTTTGTATGGTAGCGGAGTACGGTGGCTATAGGGTTCTAGGTTGACAGTGAAGTAAAATGCTTTGTGTTGGGGAGTAAGCATTATACTACGGATACCAATGTCGTGGTTTCTTGGTCCAACTGCTGACGAACAGCCATAAAAGCTGGCGGCACAATATTAAGCAGAAAGCTTGGTGTATTATTTACTTCCCTATCTGAAATATATACCTGATCTCGTATGCAACATGTATATAGCTTCTGTGAATCAAACCGCCTACCAACCCTACTTCAGGCGTTAAGATAAAGTCAAGCCGGAGTAAGGCTGACTAGACAACCATGCAGCATGGATAAGTTGATTCCCAGTTTCTGTACGGCCGGGCGGTCGTCTCGGCGTTCAATGGCCTTGAAGGCCTGCAACAGGCGGAACGTGATCAGGGCCACTATAGAGTTTAAAGTCAGCTATCGCCCGTTTTAACATCTTGTGTAAGTGCTCAGGAGGCAAGTTCATCTACCGGAACATGACTCAGAAGGTGCAAAAACAAGGAACTTTAACCCCGTAAGGGACTAAGTCGAGCAGGTCTTCTAGTATCACTTACTCTGTGTTAGGGCGAACTGCTGTCCGATGCAAATGCGCGGACCTGCATTGAACGGGACGTATTCGTGCCTGATTTGGGATCATTAAGTCAGTCAATGAAGTCAGATAAACGTTTAATGGCCCCAAGCCCTCATAGAATACGCCATCACGGACATTCCTGGATTAACAAGACAGCGGGAAACAATGAGACGAGAAGAAGACCTACGTAACCCTTAAGTGCTCCCACCTCTCGGGCCGGAACTCATCGGCATCCTCACCATAAATATCCCTCCGCCGATGCATGATCCAGGGCACGTAGCGGACGGTGGTGCCCTTGGCGACGAAGAACGGCTCGCTGCCGTCGGGGCCGCCGCCGCGGGGCAGCACGGTGTCGCGGACCGCCTCGCGCGAGTTCGAGGCCACGGGCGGGTTCAGCCGCAGGGCCTCCTTGAGGGCCCAGTTGAGGTACCGCAGGCCGCGCAGGTCGTCCCACGTCGGGTCCGCGTCGGGGCCCAGCTGGGCCGCCATCTCGGCGCGGATGGCGCCCGCCACGTCCGGGCGGCGCGAGAGCTCGTAGAAGAGGTAGGAGAGCACGCTCGTCTGGGTGTCCCGGCCGGCCGTGAATATGCTGAGGACTGCGTGGCGTCAGCGAGATATTGTCCTTGGTCTGGAAGGCCAGGAACCCCGTTTCCAAGAGGAGAGAGGGATCGAGGCCCTGCTCATGATGCCGAGCCCTAAAGTGAAGACGACTCGGAGAAGCGAAGGAAAAGAGGGGAAGAAACAGAGGAAGAGAGAGACCTACGATGATCACAAATCACCTCGTCCGACTCCCCCGACTTGAGCAGCTCGTCGAGAAACACGTACTTCCCAGCATCGCCACGGTGCGTGTTCGTATCCGCCTGCTCCCTCACCTCCTTCACAAACTTGGTCACAAAGTCCCTCAGGAAAGCCGCGTACGTCTCGAGCTCGGGGTCCCGTCGGAGCATCGTGAGCGAGCCCAGGCGCGCGCGCCACGCGATCTTGACCATGGCCTGGTCGAAGTAGCGGCCGAAGGTGTAGCTGTCGGCGGGGGCGTCGCCACCCAGCAGGTCGGTCGACTGGCCGAGCATGAAGTCGGAGATGGTGTCCGTCGTCAGCATGGAGAACTCGGCCTGCAGGTCGACGACGGCGTTATCGTCGGCGGCGGCGGTGGTGCGGAGGCGCGTGATGAGCCGGCCGACGTGCCGGTCGATGCACGCGAGGTCCGAGATCTGGTCCCGGACGAAGGCAGGCCGGAGGATGGCGCGTGAGTGCTGCCACTCGGCGCCGTTGGTTGTGAAGATGGAGTCTGGTGAATTGTTAGTATATATGGACTATGAATGAGAAATGCGCACTCTCTCTATATACACACTCCACTCACGCGCCACGTCTGTATATAACTCTGGATAAACGTCACAGAGAAATATATACACTACGAGATATAAAAGGCGACACAGACATGAAGCTCTTGATGAGGGATAATATTATGGCTTGGTGTTTTCAACCCAGCCATCTTATGTTTGAGATCAATACACACAAGTGCTCACCACCAACGCACCCTCATACACTCGTATACAGGCGTGTATATTCAACATGGCTAGCAAGTAAACCGAAGAACACACACACATAGATATTGGATTTACTTCATCTCATTTTCAAAATAAAAGCAACGAACAGCCCCCCGAAATGAGCCCGAGGATGAAGGGGAAAAAGAGAGAGAAAAAAAGGAGGAGATTTTGAAGGAAAAAGAGAATAAGAAACTCAAAAAAACTCACGCTTCCCAAGCACAGGTAGAAACCCCCGGATCCTCATAGCCGGTAGCGCCCAGTCCTCGAACTTGACACAGAGCACGGCGCGCACGTTCTCGGGCTCGTCGGTAGTGACGGTGTCCCTGCCCTCGGGGAACGTGGCGTGGACGAAGGTGTGGCCCAGCCCCCCACCACCGTCGACTTTACCACCACCGCCTGTACTGCCCTTACCTCCACCCTCACCGCTCCCATCACCACCACCACCACTTCCGGGATCGCTCAGCAGCTCCCGGAAGCGCTCCAGCAGCCGGTTCCCCCTGATCGCGGCGGCGGCCTCGGCCAGGAACCGCACGCCGAGCACGTCGCGGCGCGGGTAGCGGCGGGGTCCTCCGGATCCGGGTCCGGATCCCGCCCCGTAGCGGCAGCCGAGGCGCGCCGCGCGGACGTGGCGGTCGTGCGCGGCGCGCAGGGGCCCGAAGACGAGGAGCGCCAGCAGCGCGAGGAGCGCGAGCGGCGGCCGGCTGCTCACGAGCCGCCCCGTCCCCAGGACCAGGAGGGCCAGCACGCCGGACAGGTACCGCAGGCGCGCGGTGGCGCGGGGGACGACGACCTTGTGCGACCCGGCGCCGCCGCTGGGGGAGGGTGTGGAGGAGGAGGGCTTGGAGGACATGGTGGGTGAGAGAAATGTGATAGGGGAGGGGTGCTTGGCTTGGTTCGGGCGGGAGGGGGGGTGTGCAAAAAAAGGAAGAAGATGATCTGTTGTATTATTAAGTAAGGTAGGTAGTACTCGAACCGTATGATTTTTCGGGGTTTTGGCACTCTCTCCCCTCCATCCCGCTGGATAGGTAACTCCATCAGCCACCCACACTCCCCATGGTGATCATGTGCCTTTGTTCTCCTCACACACAATGTAGGCATGTGATGCCAAGCTGAAGACTTACGTACTTCACCGACGAATTTTCTTTTTTTCTGTCGACCTATCACATGTCACTGTTGCTATTATCACCATAACTCGACGAGCAAGCCCGGGGTACACATTGATATATCATTTCATTCCAGTTGTATTGACTACCTAGTTAGTTAAGTACCTAGGTAGGTTACCAGTCAGCCAGCCACAGTCAGCCGAAGCATCTGTTTTCCATAAGATACTAATGCTGCGACAAAGCAGAGAGCTAGCTAGTATCGAGTATGCACTCATTGAACCTCAACCCCCCCAACCTCAGCGAAAATGCCCTCCCTTGAGAGAAAAACAGAAATTCTCCACGCAAAGTGTACAAATTCCATCCCAGTAAAAACTCCTTTTTTGATGCAAAATGGGAATACACAAAATGCCCATGAACAAGATATATGCAACCCGAACCAAAAACACCCGCGGAAAAGTCTGGACACGATGCCCCCAGCTGCGCGCAGGTATGCAAAAATGACGTCTAATCATGATCATGGTCTAAGCTAGTAGTTTCGCCAGAGGGCGGGATTCCGTTAACGTGGAAAGGAGGCGAGGCGAGACGCAGTTCCGACTCGTCGCGTCTAAATCAATAAGACAAAATGCGGAACTCATGCCGAGATTTCTCACGTTAGACGTGATCCGGCGAGCTGTTGGCGCGAGGGAGCGTAAACAACGCCGGCGCACTACCGGCGTCGGTACAGCTCATGCAACAATGTGATGGGTATCTCTGAAAAAACGAGGAGCAAGGAGACGAGGAGAAAGGAAAATAACGAAGGCAGAGTGGAGGGAGAAGCTTGTCCCGCAGCCGCGGCGGCCACGGTCAATGCCTCTCAATGCCTCTTCTGGTCATTATTGCTCGTATTGTTCTTCGTACCGGACGACATGTGGTGGTGAGGGTGGTGGTGGTGATGGTGTTCGTGGTGCTGATGGTGCTGATGGTGCTGATGATGCTGGTGATGCTGGTGATGGTGGTGCTGCTGTCGTATGCGCTGGCGGCCGCGGCGCTCCTCGTGCTCCTCTTCTATGGGGTAGCTGGGCGATTGCCGCTCTTCCTCGTACCAGGCACTAAGGCTCTTCCCACCGAACATGAGATCTTCGTCGTCAATGACAATGGGGGCCAGCCAGGCGTGGCCAGCTTGTCGCTCGTCGGCCACGTCGACGCCGACATCGGGCAGGTAGTAGTACTGCGCCTCGTCGGGCGGCGGGTGGGCGTGGGCTGTGGTGGTCACCATCTTGAGAGGCGATGGGCCGTGGGTGGTCTGCGAGGAGAGCGAAGACCTGGAGGGCTTATGCGACGTCTTCTGAGAGTGACGGCTGGTGGGCGAGTGTGGTGAGCGCGTCCTCGAGTGGGCGATGTGATGCGACGAGGACTGCGTGTGCGGCGAGTGTAAGCGGTGAGCTGACTGCGAAGCGGACCTGCTGCTCTGCTGCTGCTGCTGCTGCTGCTGCTGCTGCTGCTGCTGCTGCTGCTGCTGCTGGTGATGGTGATGTTGGTGTTGGTGTTGTCGTGGCCTGGTGTGGTCGTCCGAGAGACGCGGACTGTTTCGTGTCATGGGCAGGCCGACGGTCCTATATGTGCGTGAGGATACCAACGATGGCCGGTCGATCGGTCGGTCGGGTGGCAGGGTAGCGTGTGGTAGATTATGTGTATGAGTAGGGTAGGATGAGTCCTTGTCCTGGATGGTGTGAATGTGCGTATATACTATACAGACACATAAGACACACACAATAGACGCACAATAGACACACACGCACGTAGAGGTCTGTACGAGGTGATGAGTCTTATCTCCGTCTTCGGGTGCGACGCGTGGCGTGTGACGGTTGGGTGGTACTCGTCGTCTCGTGTCCGTGTCGCTGGCGTGCTGGCGTGCTGGTGTTGTCGGTGTTGGGTGATGGTGGTTGGTGGTTGGTGGTGTTGGCAGGTGATGATGATGGCCAGCCGTCCCTATACTCTCTCACTCTCTCTCTCTCGCTCTCTCTCGTTCTCGCCGTCGCCCTCTCGGTCTATATAGACACACACAATGCGATGTATGTGATATAGGATGTAATGTATGCGCGTATGTACTGCGTATGTATGTACGTATGCTATGTACACCAAACAAGAAAGCGGCGGGGATGGTCAAGAGGGCGGTCAGGTCAAGTCAGCAGCATGACGCAGTCGGGGGGACACGGCAGGGTCATATGTGCGAAACAAGACAGGATGGGCAGGATACCGGCCGGGACTGGATAGCACAGGATGGCGCACAGGATGGCGCACAGGATGGGAAATGCGAGGAAGGGGGAAAAGCACCAGATGGCCAGGAAGGGTAGAGGGCGACACCAGTCTAGTCTAATATGGCGAAGAAGAACGCCCGAGAGGCAAAAAAGGGCTGGCTGCTGCTAGGCTGACGCGAGAACCGCCTGCTGGGAAGAGTCGACTTGCAGCTTTCTCCTTGCTTGTGAAGGGTCTTTTCTCCTTAGCGTGATGCCCTAGCCAGCCCCTACGACAGACACTAAACGGTTAGGTACTTGGTTCTACGTAATTACCGTATCAAGCGCCACAGATACGGTGATGCGGGGGAGGGGCAACAACACACCTGACAAATGGGGGGAGGGGTCCCTAGGTAAGCCAACTGGCTGTACTCACCTCAACACTCAACAGTGCAAACCGTTTTCGTGCGGGTAAAAACGGAAGACCTAGATAGACTACCCTGTCTGACACATGTCTGCCCTCCCTCCTACAAGTAACTAGCTCTGCACTTCGGTCCTGACCTCTCTAGTATTGCACACTATTGCACACCTGGCTGGATGAGGCGTCCGTCTATCCAGCCCTTCCTTTCATCCATCCAGCCGCTTATGTGTCGAGCACAAGGAGGCTAGGCCGAGGTCAGCAGCGCCGGTTCACGCTCCTCGCGCCATCTGTGTCGAACCGAGGGCCGCCTGAACCCGGACGAGACCTCTACAGATGCGGCGGCGCTGGCCATGATCTGGGGTTCTGCCGTGGGAGCACCACGCACCCATGCCATGGCCACGTCCACGTCCCGAGCATCTCCACGGTGTGAAACATGGCCGCCTGTCGAATCGGTGCGGCGGCGACTGCAGTGCCGAGTGCGGGCCAGGGGCTGCTTAATTGACCGACAACTGCCACGTCTGGGCAGAGTCCAAGGCGTGCTCGGTGCCCAGTGCCTGTGCAAACCCCAGGTCTGGCTCCAATGGCTCGAGCCTTTCGCCGCCCCGGGATGAATAGCCTCGACCGGGTGTTCTGTCGTGGACGGGCGGTTCGCCGACAGTGCGCGCATCTCCATCGTGCACTTGGAGGCGGACGGCCGACGGCTCTTATACCACGTCGCCAAATCTAGAAGGCCGCCTTCGGGAACATAGATAGACAAGCACACGGCCTGCCTGGTCTGTGCCCCGTCTGGTCCACGCTGGCTCTTCGTCGTATCTGCCCCGCGCAACCCGGATTCGGAATCCCGCGCAACGGAGCCTACCTCGATGAATTGTCAATACATCGAGCGGCACGCAGTATCATCCCACCCTTGTGCTGCCCTCCCTTGACAACTCAATTCGGCCTGCTCACCCTTCCGTCATGGTCCAGTTGTCTACCGAGACGGTGCGCAGAAGGAAGGTATTGCGACACCCCCCATCTCCATCATACCCAGAGGAACCCCGGCCCGACGCTTCTACGAGGCCAGCGTAGTGCCACCACATACCCATCGAGTCCGGCTCCTTTCAGCTCGGACCTTCACAACCTCAGCTGTCTGCGGGCTTTGGCGCATGCACCCTTCGTCACCGACGTGGCCAGACGGTAATTTGCAAGGCTGTCCATCCGCTCACCTGTATGCGCCGGGGTCGCCATGGCTGTCGGTGCTCCGAGCAGGACAGGCTGCATGAGTAACCAATGTAATGCAGTCTCGTTGGCCTACGATGGCCGACTGCGAGACAGTGAAGCGTGGTAGGTATTCATGTCCCGGTTGTGTTGTCACATCTTGGCGGCGTAATGCGTAAAGTGGCATCCGTGACCTTTCTTTTTGCATCGTCATGCCTTTTGGTCTATCTGGACGCCATCTATCTGGAGCAGTATCCCGCACACTCGTGATGGCGACCTACCGTATACAGTGTGCCGCCCCGGTCAACTGCTCGGAAGCCAGCGCCTCCGGAATGGGGGACCGCCGAGTCTTCAGCCGACTGTACCCCGCCAAGAGAGCCTACTACTGCCTAATCGGGTCGCCTTGACTTGTCGCCTTGACTTGGATACACGCCCCCCCATGGCTATACATGGCGAGGCTTCGTACGTAAATCTGGTGCCCGGATTATTGGCCCACGTCGCAGTCCATTCTTGGGCTGGCCATCATGACGCGAGCCCGACCGTTTCGCTGGTTGCCTGCAGATCAACGTAGGGACGTGGAAAGCGTGTGCTTATACTCACCGACGTTGCGGCGGCACTGGTGAGCCCGATCAGCGCCGTTGTCGCGAACTATTGCCTGTACCACACAAGGCGCCACCAGAACCTCATGATGCGCCCAGCAAGGCTCAGCTCGGCTGTCGATGGAGCTCCGTCGCTGCGCCGTCATCCACACGTCCAACCGGCCACATGGCGGGCGATCGGGCGATCGATGCCGACGCATGCATGCCTCATGGCACCGGCATATCTGCCTCTATCTATTTACCTATCTCTGCCCGTCTATATAACTCTATCTATGCGCCTTTATCAGCATCCATACGGACTCCCGTCCGTCTATTCGTCTGACGTGATGATGAATGAGGAGCCCAAAGGTGCCACGCCCGAGATGACCAGGACAACTTGATGTGCCCAAGCTGCGAACTTCGGCGATTGCGGTAGATATGGAGGGCCTGGAAGCCTGGACCTGGACAGCCCCCTGATTTGCAATGCGGCCGTCTCGCTGCCGGAGACGATCGTCTCGGCAAGTGATTTGTTGGTCTCCATGCACGTAATCTGACCGCCACGATGGTGTGTCTAAGCCCAAGCCTAAGCAATCGACGCGGCCCGCGATCATCGATGCCATTTGATGCCATTTATATCATCGTTTATACGGTCACTAACGTAACTTTTGTATGATCGTTTATACAATAAAGTAAGCTGACAGATTCCTGCTGACTTAAAAACTGGCTCTTGCTTACGTCGCGTGCATCTTCGCTATCGACTGCCCAATTGACATCTCTGCTATATCCTTACGCGAGGCCTGCTCGCTGAGTTAGCCGTTATCTACCTGCTTAACTGAGTAGGTGATTACTTTGCTCGAGCTGGATTCGCGGACTCGTTTACATCCGCTCTTTGGGCCACGGGACCCGAGTAATCACTGGCCGCGACAGAGCCGGCATTGATACAATCCAACCCCAACGCCCCAAACAAACGACTCCAGCGTCACTACTATATAAGCAGCTAACATAATAGGTAGACCTGCCCTATCTAATACGTCTATATATAGGCCTCGTTACGCTGGATGGCGAGGATATTACGTTTAAAACGGCGCTTTCCCCGGGTGCTACCCAAATCCGACCGTGGGTATGGGTTTTCCCTCCCTCCCTCCCATGCGCGCAACATGCCTGAATTTTCCATGAATTGCACCCACCCCTTCGAACCCCATGCCTGACCCGACTGCTTGCAATGTCGATTAGTAGTACCGGTTACGACTCGATAGTTTCGATCCCGAGGGCAGATCTCGTGTCACGACAATCCCGGCACTCGATCATGTGCCGAGGCCTGGTCTCCTCGCCTGCCCACCTACTTACTTACATAACGTAGATTAGTAAGTTGGGTAGTTAATTGCATTAACTATATACTCACTCAGAGGTATTTCTCACACTTACATTTCCACCTCAATGGCCTCGTCTGCGTTTCTCGCCTGCTCATGAGATGGCCGGCGAACGAATTATGCAGTTCCCACCCAAGGTTGAGCCAAGCGATCTACCAGTGATCCTTTCGACCATCTAACCTCACAAAGTCCGTCAAAACTTGCCTTGGATTCTGTTCTCTCACGGCACTTTGCCTTGCATTTGTTTCTTGTCGCCCCTTCATCCGTTCTTTCCATCGCGACAATGTCGTCATAGTGGGACGAACCCCCCCGTCACAACCGCCAAGTCGGCAAACAGATCCGTGAAAGAACAGCCCCCATCCGCCTCCGCGATGAACATATACCAAAACACAAATCCAGCTTGTGTCCTCGCGTCACAACCAAGGCTTTTTTTTATATTCCAAATCCCGAAACCAGGGTGAAAAAGATCCAAAATCCCATCCGCCTCCTCTCTTGTTTTCCCCATCCCCCCTCCCCCCTCCCCCCTCCCCCCTCCCCCGCGCCCTGCCCTGACCTGACCTGACCCCAAGGAAAAACGGGTGGGGGTTTCCCAGGGGGGGGCAATAAAGTGTTTCCGTCATCCAGAGTACAGGTACACACACATAAAAATCATCACGGCGGCACAAAAAAACAAGCTTCAGTGACGTCATCTCTCGGTCATATTTCGTTGTTGTGCCCCTCCATTGTTTTCTTTTGCCCCCTTGTCCCTTGCCCCTTGCCCCTCCCTTCCATCCGGTTCAAATCATCATTCAAACCTTGAACACCGACACGGCGGACGGCGAGATCTCCGGCCCTTTTTCTGCTTTGGCTTGTGAATCTGGCCTGCCCCTCCCTTTCTTCCTTATATGCCCCCCCGCCTTTTCTAGGTAGGTACTTAACGTTAGGTAACTTGTTTGCTTCTGATAGATACTTAAATTTCCCTGAGTGAGTGAGGGCTGGATGGATGGATGGATGAATGAATGAATGGTGAAGTGAAAACGCCTAGGATACCCGCAATAAGAATCGCCTGAGCTACGTAGGCATAGTAAGTAGACTAAGTAAGTAGTCATGCTGCGAAATGCATTTATTCTCTTATGCGACTAACATGAGGCCCCTTTTTAGTATTGCTTGTGTACACGATAGTCAACGTTGAGATCGTTAGTACTTAGTGATCGTAGCATCATCACTTACTACCGCCCAAAATCAATAAACATACAGTCTTCGAAATTGAAAATGTTGTGTAAAATATATCGGTATTCATAGGCATGCCCCAATCCAAGCAGTGCGGAAATTGTGAAAGACGCGAAACAAAAAAACA
This sequence comes from Xylaria palmicola, assembly GCA_022385595.1. Taxonomy (NCBI): domain Eukaryota; kingdom Fungi; phylum Ascomycota; class Sordariomycetes; order Xylariales; family Xylariaceae; genus Xylaria; species Xylaria palmicola. The sequence goes on along the minus strand of MU281387.1, from coordinate 72,477 downwards.
AACCACCACCCTTTCCTCATAATCCCATATCTTTCATCCCTCGTCGTCTACACTTCACGTACGTACACTCCCTCCCCCTTTAGTCCTGGTATATCTCCTCCTTGGCACTTCTCATCTCATCTCCCCCATTTCCGCCTAAGCGTAAACAGCCAACAGCCCCATCAGCCTCCTTCGCCACCACTCACTCACTCCAACCCCCTAAACCGCCGATTAAACTCCTCCACCGCCACAGCGACCATCTTATACAAGAAAGTACGCCCGCTCTCCTCGCCAACGGGTATGAAGGGACCGTTCGTGCCGCCGCGCAGCACGATGCTGAGGCCGGTGCGCTCCTTGGCGATGGTCTGGACGTCGCGCAGCGGCACGTCCCACTCGGTGCTCAGGCGGCGGCTGCGGATGAGCAGGATGCGGCTGTACGTAACCATGACCACCATGTCCTCGCGCGGCAGCTCGATATGCGCGATGTAGTCCTCGGCGAAGTACTTGCCGTTGTCCACCTGCTTGAGCCACGACTGCCCCAGCGCCTCGCGCTGGTTGTAGGGGCGCACGATGCCGTCGGCCGGGATGAAGCGCGCGATGCGCAGGCGGTCCAGCTCCGAGCCGTCGAACACCGTCGTCGTGTTGCGGATCCCCTCGGACACGTTGGAGGCCAGGTCGAAGACCCCCACCGCCGGCTTCGTCGCCAGCCCGATGAAGCCCTTGCCCACCCCCTTGAGGAAGCCCACGGCGCCCTCCTGCTCCGCGCCCTCCAGCGGCTTGCGCGCCACGCCGCCGATGCCCGAGGCCACCGAGGTGAAGAAGGAGTTGGCGCCCGCCGTCACGCCGAACAGGGCGTGTTTGGGGCGGTTCCGTGCGCGTGTTATCCGGCGCCTGTCCTGGAACTGCTTGTCGAGAGTTGCTGCCGCCAGGCCCTTGCCGAAGCTGCCCGTCACTTTGGAGAAGGAATCCGAGAAGCCGTAGACCGACTTCTTGACGAAGCTGGCGGCGCCCTTGGCGATGCCCAGCCCGAGGTCCTCGGGCTTATCTGACATGATAAGGCCTTGATAGGGTTCGTAGAATACATCTGTGATGCCGCTGCTTATACTGTTGAACAAGCCCACGGGGTTCCCGAGGAAATCCGCGCTGCCTATGATCTTGTGCACCTGGTAAAGAACTTCCTGGCTGTAGTGGTTTGATATATTTTGGGTAAGCACCGGAATGGATACCCGGGCGTTCTCCAAGAGCAGCGCGTTTAATCTGATAGGTGCGTCGTTGACGTTTCCAATCGCCATGGTCATGACGTTGACAAAGAACATGATGGGATTTCGAGACGAGGTTTTGTCTTCGATGTTGACACGCTCAGTGCGCATGAACGAGAGATCAAGCTGCATTGGCTGGATATTCAGCACCTCAAAGTAGATATCTTGTCCCGATTGTTCTTGTTTCGGCTCCGGAATATCGACGCCCTCGTCCCAGAGCTTGCCTTCGTGTGTCTCGGACCATGATGCCCCGGGCACTTTGGAGAAATCTAATACCGCGTAGATGAAATCCTCGTCGAGATCGACTGTCATCTGCTGTAGAAGTATGGTAGCATACTTGACGTACAATACACCGTAGCTGTCATCCTTGACGCGTGTAACCATGGCGTGTAATGAGGGGTGCAATTCCGTCTCTTGTGCCTGTTTAGGCACTACACTGGGATACAAGATCATGGGAAATAGGCCACCATACAGCTGGTTGTCGATCTGGATCCATTTAATAGATGTACTGATTGTCTGGTAGAGGGACGACTCGTTGTATCGAAGGCTGATGTCTCTGAAGGTGATATATGCTAGCTCCTTCATCTGGTGGTTAATCAATGATATGCAGATGCCTGAAAGTCTCAGCGCAGCTTGAAATGTGGTCTCGGTGTCCTGCTGCTTGACTTCAAACCCACTGGTGCTACTGGCGCCGGCACCACTTTGCGACTTTTGTCTGTAGAGACTTTTGCTGGGTTTGAAGCTGCTCAAGATCAACGTCTGTGTTGGGCCGTCTGCAGCCACACTAATATCGATAATCTTTTGAGCACCGGAAGCACTGACAAACCTCATTGGAATTTGATTGCCGATTTCAGCGAGTTTGACATGTCGCTCCTTGCCAAACGCGCTTATCACCACTTCTCTAAACTTGGCGGCAGGGAAATCCCAAGCGTATGGCATGATGCTTCGCGGAGGTAATCGATACCGAATTGGCCGCCATCCTGAACGATCTTCAGCCCCATCCTCGTCGACATTGGGGTTAGCTTGGTAGAAAGTAAATTCGGTATCACTCTCGTTGCGCATAGAAAATGGCCAAGCCTTGCTCTCCACGCTGAGATGAAGGAATATGGTCGCGTCTTCCATTAAGATCTCGATCCGAATCAGCCGCTGACGCTGCCCAGCTTTGGCAATCTTGACATGCGTTGTACCGAGGTCCGAGATGTTTATTGGCGATGACCATTGATTGTCCATCCCTGGGTAACACAATGCCATTTGTTTGATTTGTGACCGTTGGAGCCAATAGAGGGGTTGAAGTGCTCCTGGCTCGAGAGCCATAATGTTGGATGATCTCGGTTCTCTCACACTAATCGACTCGCCGATCTTGTTCTTCACCACGAACCTTGGCGCGAGGGTGACGACCTTTGTCAATTTGTATTTTCCGTCGCCGGATTCGACCGTGATGCCGACATGAAGCTCCGACTGCTTATTGGCGGATTGGAGTGCAACGTCTGTCGTACTACCAATGGCATCAAAACTTTGTGGTTTGCTCCACTCTGATTCACCGATCTTTAAGAGAGCACGGTTACGTTGATCTTCGTTTCCAAAGGAAAACATCAATGGCGGTGCTTTGGGCCGTTCTTGTTCGGGAGATCCAGACTGTGACGATTGTCCCGCCGCTCTCTTGGCTTGTTGCAGGAATTGCTTCCCGCGTATTGCAACATCTAAACCAGTTTTGTTTAGAATTACATAGGGACTAAAGACTGTCACCTTAAAAGCCCCGCCGCCATTTGGAATTTTGTAGTAATGAAGCTTGAGGTGCAAAGGGAGACCCTCATCGTCCTTACAGATAAGTTTGTGCTCCTTTCGAAAGTCTTCCTGATAACCAGGGTTGATGATAGCAAACTCGCTGGCTTTGAACGCCGTATCTTGCATATCGACGCTAAGTAGGAGCAGGTGTGAGAGTTCTATGACATGAACCGGGCTAACGCCTCCCTTTCTAAGAAAATTGGTCCAGTCTTTTTTCGTGTTTTTGTCGTAGATGCGATACTTGAAGTCATACGGGAGAAGGTTCTCCAGGACTATGGGTGGTGACAGTTTTAGCTTCATGTATGGATATTTCCTAAAACCGGTCAGTGAGCGAAGCGTTCCTGCGAAACAAAATCACGTACCCGCTTAGAAAATGGCCCCGGTCATAACTAGCATTAAGCTGGAAGTAGAATGGGTCACCATTCTCTCCCTTGCAAACCAAAGTGCGTGTCGGTCTTTTTAACAAGTCTTTCCACCACAAGTGCTCGGATGACCAGGCATACCCAAACCCGGAATCAGGCCGAATGAGGAGAGACTGGACGTACGCCGCCGCAACCGGGGCTGGACGGCTTTCGCCCGGCGCGATCTTCTCAATCTTGAGCAGGTGTCCCTCCTGTGCGTCGTAAACGCCCAGTTCAACGGGTATCTGAGTCTGGTTCTCCACGACCAGGGGAGATCGTAAAGTCACGTATTTGATGTTGTCGGTACCAAGGCTGACCTCAACAAGGAGACGATGAACGGTATTATCCATCTTGGGTCGCAAGCTATACAGGAACTCACCCTCGCGATTGAGAGGTATACTCTTAACAGTCTCGAATCCGCTTCCTTCAATTTGGACGGCAACACTGTTGGACGTTGTGCTCTCGGACATGACATTTTCACGCATTTTCTCCCACTGCTCGAAACTCCACGGTGCCTCTTCGCCGTCCTCCAGTTTGAGGGATATGTTCTCATGGTTGCTTAGAGTCTTGGCCTGAACCATGACGCTAAAGCCGGTGTAGTTTCGGATTTTGTAGGGAGCCTCAACACCCCGTGGTTTCCCCAATACATCTTCGTCTTGGGTAAGGAAGTCGAGGGATTTTGAAGCTAACGCGATGGTTGCAGTCGTGACAGTTACCTCAAACGTCTGTCTCGATGTTAAGTCCACGGAAAGGAGGCCGGTACTGTTTTCCCTCGCGACGCCGAGCCCAACTTGCCATGGCTCCAACAAGGGTTCCCAGGCGGACTTAGCAAAGTTATAGACGTTAATGTACATGTCAATCGCGGTTTCAGCTTTGAGGTTACTTGTCCAGTCTGCTGCCGATGCCGTGAAGCCCTTGATGCTTAAGTCAAGGATTGGCAACTCATGAACATCGCCAATAAGCACAACACGCATACCTTCAAGAGTAGCGGTCAGCTCTTCGTGACGCGGTGGAGGTTTGGCCACATCGTGCGGCTGATGAGCCAGGTCTCTTCGGGATCTGGTGGTAAGTGTGCCAGCACTCTTTGTAGCCTTGGATTTGGAGGCCCCGATAGTGGAGCGGCCCTTCCCGCTCGCTGAGCGTTCCTTGAGACCATCGCGGCGTGGCTGATGAATCTTCTTGTTTGAGGCGTTGTGAGGATCTTCAGCGCCTTCCTCACCAGAGAGCTCAGACGCTTTGCTCACAATTTGGAGTACTAGAAGGATATCTCGGAGAGAAAGTCGTAGAATCAATGGCTCAACGTCAACGTGGATGTTGGTTAGGTTTGGTTGAGAGCTATCCATTGAGACCTGAATTGAGAAATCATCTAGAACACGTAGCCGTGACTCATCAAACTTATCCATACGGCAAAGGAACATCCCAACCTCCGAGACTTGAAAGGTTGCCGCATGTTGCTGCGACAGTACGACTTGCTTGGTTCTTAGCACAATGGCCTCCGAGCTCGAACTGAGGGGGTTCGCGATCAGTATAACCTGCGCATCCACAATATTGAGGCGAAATGCGACGCTCATCTTTGGTTGCTCTGTCGCCACCTCATCCTGTGCTGCTGTGCGGGTTCTATCTTCAGACTGTTTCCCTGTCCACTGGATTTGCATGGATTCGGAATCTGAGGCATCTGGCGTTTCCGTAGGACTTGTTAAGGTGTCTTGAATGGGCTCGTCGCTCTCCAACCCAACGGTGATGAATTTCTGGATAGCAAATAGGTAATCCAATGCAAAAATGACCCTCGGACTATCGATAGCAATCACCGCGATCATATTTCGTTCCTCACCTTCAGCCATAGAAATTGTTGCCATGAACTGTTGTACATTCTTATTGGAAGCCGTCATTATTTTCTTGAACTTATTTCCATCGCGCGTGCGGGTATCGTGGATGGTGAACGAGTGAATCACGAATTCAGCCTCAAGTGAATTATTGGCCAACATTCTAAGCTTGAGTTTGCTATTGTCTAGAGAGAATCTAGACAGGCTTGCCTTGTCGGTATTACCGACGGGTCGGCCTTCGTGGGCATTAATCAGCTCCAGTCCAACTTTGTGGATGGCGAAGACGAGATCGAGCTTTGTCCACGTATTTTCACGAGAGCCCAGTTCGGGAGATAGGTCAACGAGATTGTCGTCGGTACCCGTAGCAGTAGATGACATCGTCTTCGCCCTACGTAGAGTGCTTTCATCCACATCCCGCTCTGCTTCTTCTTCACTAGCGCCTGCGTCCGTCACAAAAGCAGCCGGCACTGATTTGGATATCGCCAATAAGTATCTCAGTTGATACTGGGTGATTCGGAGATTGAGGTCAGTCATGCTGCCTTCGATCTCCATATCGGGACGCTTCCATCCTTCTCTGTGCTCTGCGTATGTGATGTGAAAGCCAAGATCAACATGGTCAATCATCTCTAGCTCTTCGGACTGGTCCTCGGAATAGTGGAATAACGATGTTAATCGAATATTTCTGATGCCAGCAGAGAGCTTCATGGCTATCTCTGCGTCTTCGGAATCATCCAGAGGTACAAATTTGTTCTGGGCATAGATCTCTCCCAAGTAAGCAGTAACCAAGTCCCGCTTCGGTTTATCGGGAGAGAGTGGTCGTGGGAAAACAATTATAGGAGTATTGACGATCACATCGAACTTGATTTTGCTCGTGATTTGCTGCAGTTGTTGGGCTTGGTTCGCTGCAGCTTGACGCGCGGCATTATATATCGCTTGCATCTTCCCAAATTTAACCAAGAACTCGATGATTTTCCTAAAAGGCTCTTCGAGAAAATTGACCTTGATCGAGCCGGCGCGGAGAAATATCGAGGAATCGTACCCAGGATAAGATTTCTTGTTGCTAACATCAAAGGTTTCGTAACGAAAATCAGCTAGTTCGTGACCTTGAATCGTAACGAGTTGGCGGAAGCTTGAATGTTCTGCCGCCCCAACATTGACGTCGTCGACTAAGGTAAGATCTCCCAGCTTAGCTGCTACTCGCATAGTCTTGCCGGATATGAAGACACCGACATCGGCTTGGTTGAATGAAAGTGTTGCTAGGCGAATGCCATCGTTGTTGAGGATCATTCGAATACTTTTCAGATCAACTTTCACCCGGATAGATCCGCTCTCCATCTGCTCAGCACTCTCAACTGGCTCGATTACTTCAACTACTTCACCATGATCGCCTGCATCCGCAATGCGTTTCTGGGACTGGTTACTAGCACCTCCATTATTTGCGAAGGTAGTGAGGATAAAATCCAGAAGTGTAAGAAGGGTCTTTCTCGTCACGACCAAGTTGATTGTAGAGACAGCCACATCAACATTTGTTTCTATGCCTTCATATATAGGCATGAATTCTGGAGACTCTGGCCTGACTTTTGTGAACTTTACGTGAACAAGGTCCCTCCGTTGCTGGCGATCTTCCACGTCACCGGAGGACACGATGGATTTGAATTCAGCAGAGGGGTTATCAACAAAATCGTCGACCGTTACAGAGCCAAGAGATACTTCAGCTGCTAGATCAAATGGCCTGACGTATAAGTCCAAGGCAAAGTCTTCGGCAACGAGCTCGACCAAGAGCGCGTCCGGGCTGCGCCCTTCTGGGTCACTCCGATACAAGGATCCCTGTAATTTGTCCACGGCAAACTTGAACTCGAAGTTCCGCTGCCGCATCTTCAGCTGTTGGTTTGGATTACCGTCCTCTGCATCTTCAAATTCATCTGAGTCATTGTCCGAGTCTTCGTCCAGAATAATAGCAGTTTCTTGGCTCAGGAATAGAGTAGATGAATGTTTACGACCTCGACCCGCATTTGAACGGTTTGACGCTGCGCTAAGTAATCGAGGCCTCTTAGGGCGAGACTGCGTTTCGACTGTCTGTTCTTCTTGGTTGCCAAGTTTGGGAATGGCGACATCGATTAGCTTCATTAAGCTCTTGTATTTGGTGTCAGATACGTTAACTTGTAGTACAGGCATATGACCTGACACCTTGACCTTAGTCAGATTTGGTGCCTTTGGCAGAATTGATAGAGCAACGACAAAGTCAACATTTATCTGGTCCACGACATGGAACATACGGCGATCATCCTTTTGAACAAGCTGAGCTTTCGTCTCCTCAATCGAGGGGCCGATGAGGACCTGTGTTGACGTCAGCTTGACGAGGAATCGGTCATACATGAGTGACTCAAGTTGCTTGAAATCCTCATCGGAATATCTCTGCTGCTGCTTGTCTTGTATTTGCTTCAGCGTCCCTTTGTCAACCAGTTCGCTGTTGAGGCTAATGTGGCCAGCATCCAGTATGAGACAAGTCGACTTCTCTGTTTTGATAGAATATGGGATGATAATTAGCGGTGCCTGGAGATCGAGCTTGGCATTGATAGTCTTATGCTCTTCGAGAGCAAACTCGAGACCAGCTCTCGTTTGTTGCCTCAATCCCTCGACGGTCGCTCCCGCAGTTTCCATGAGAGCTGTTATGGACTCCATGTGGCGTTCTGGTGGTTTGAAGAAGTCGACGATGCCGACGACGAAATTAGGATTCCACACAATCTCCAGTGGCTTCAACTTGGCCGTAACAGCAAAATCACCTTCCCCGTCAAGGGGATTTTGCTCAATCTGCAAGTCAAAGAAAGTCTCCCGATTGCTGGTCTCAAGTTCGGCTATGGACAACCGCTTCTGCCGGAGACTATCTGGTGCATCCTTGACCCTGACAATCTCCTTGAATAAACTGTCAGGGGTAGTGCCGTCATTGACTCGGAAATCACCCAGGCTGATGTCTGCTAGGACGGAATCGGTGCGCTTCATAGCTCTCGCCTTAAAAACATCAAAATGCAGGCTTAACAGATCGGTTTTACTCCCGTGTGGACTCTGTCGAAGTGTGAAGCTTCCCGTTGACAGCGAAGCGTCTACTTGTAATTTGACGGCATCCCGCGGGGAATCAACGGCATCAGCAATGGCTGCCTTTTCATCCCAGTCAATAGCTTCGTACAATTCCTGGCGTTGCTCCTCAGTCATTTGAGTGTTTTCAGATGTATCGGTCGATTCAGCGGGTTTCGAGCCCCATACCCAGGAAAGCCATCCTTGCTGCTGTTCCGCTTTCGGGGGCGCGTTCTTGAGAGCTTCAGCATTCTCTTTCCTCAGCTGATTGCGGGCCAAAGAACGCCAGAAACGCAAGTCCTCATATCCAAGCTTCCATTCGAGGTTATTGAGGTCGTCCATATCTTGGGGGGATAGTTGCTGATTCGCCTTTCTCTTTTTGAAGAGTTCGATGTATCGAAGCCGATCATCGCGACGCTCACGGAAATAATCCCAGGTCCAGCGACGATTTCGATCCTGTATTTTTGAAAGAACTGCGTTCCCCGCAAATGTGAGCCAGGCTCGAGGATCTTCCTTGGGACTTACACCCTTCGGCTGAAGTCGCTTGTACTCTTGGTGTCGTAGGAAATAGTGAAACAAATCTGCCATCATTAAGGCATCGCGATACTGGTCATCGTCCAGAACAAGGCCGATCTCGTCAAAAAGCAGGTTGGCTTTAAATCGAGGGGTGTAGGTGTCGCCGGACTTGTCTAGCTCAATCTTGGCTTGGCCGCTCACTGGCTTTAGAATGTATTGATGGTCAGAGCCTGCCACGTCTTCACTATTGCCAATCATGGCCTTGAACTTTTGTAGCATTTCGTTGTGCGGCACCAACTTAGCTTCCTCAGACACCTCACGGCCGGATCCAAATAGCTCCGAGTCAGTATTCCAGTAGACAGCGAGAGCGGCAAGCGTAGCTAGCTTATGTGTCGTTTTGGACGTGTTCTGGATGAAAGTAGGCGCCCATTGGCCATCAGTGCTTACGGCGCTGAACTCTTCGAGGGTGACACCGAGGGCAAAAGGGTGGCCGGGGGCGGATATAGAGTCCTCGTAGCGCACGTGGATATTCTTGACAGTGACCTGCAGATTGTCGACAATCTTAGTGACAAGACTCTCAGTGAAACTCTGGCTCTTCTTCTGTTCCTCCTGGCTGAGGCCCTCTTGGTTTCGCTCCTTGATGAGCTCGGCCGAGTCTAGCTTTTCCATCTTGATGCGCTGCTTGCGGCGGTCTTCCTCCTCGGCATCGTAGGCGGCCTCTTCCTTGGGAGAGGCCAGCAGGAAGACATCCTCAATGAAGACCTTGACGGGGGCGCCGCGCAGGTTGGACCAGGGTATGATGAGCGTGAGCTGGCCGAGATGGCCCTCTACCACGTTAATGGGGAGCTTCAGCTGGTCGAGGGCCTCCCTACGAAGCTCGAGGTCGCGCAACTTCACATCGCCAGACCATATGCCGACCTTCAGCTGTGCAGGGTCGAAGTTCTTCACATACATGCCCAGGAAGCGGTTGAGCAACCCGGCAACCAACCCTTCGAGCATCGCGAGGACGTTGGGCCGTGACCCGGGCCGGGGATGTGTCGCAGTTTAAGGGGTGCTCGGTAGCTTCATCTGACGGGCGCGAGACGGTCGCGTGGGCTAGAGGATGCCACAGGCGGGGTCGCAGGTTGCTACTTGGGAAGCGGCTGGGTTAATCTATTAGTAGGAGCCGTAGGCGGACGGCAAGTGTCGCGGAGCCGGGCTATGAACAGCTGAGGGCGTGGACCGAGGGAACGAGGGTGCAGCGATGGGCGCAAGGCGGATAGGGAGCGCGCGCGGGGGGGGTTCGGCGAGAAGTGGGATCTTGAGACAGTACGCAGGCACGGACACGGACACAGGCAGAGGCACAGGGCTAGTAAGGACCGTCTTTCGGGGAGAAATAGCAGTTTTGGTATCAATCAGCGGTATATGATAGGTAGTCGGAAGAGTCGCAGACTTGAGGCGGTCATGGATAAGAGGTGTCTATTTCTGTAGAATGGCGACAACAATAAATACGGAAGCAGACGCACGCGACGCATAAAGGGGTTTGCTAGGAAGAAGAGCGCGTGCGGGTGTGCGTGTGTGTGAAAAACACAGGAATTGGTCAAGAAGAGACCTCGAGGGCGTTGATCGAAGTCAACAACATTGTTGGTTAACGTTAGGTTGGGTAGAGGATTCTCAGATTGCGATGGACACGGGCGTAGCGGGCACCAGCTGCACCTACCCTGGTAAGCCGCCCACCTAACCTAAGTAGGTACCTAAGTGCCTCTAAGTACCTAGGTAGTCGTTTACTAGGCATAAGGAAGGAATTGTCGAGGACGATGACGCCAATGGATCGGGCTTCACCGTGTCTGGTGTCGCAAGCATTCCCTTTGCGTACTGTACTGTATAGCTCCCTACCTAGACCTATAAGAAGAGCACAATGACGTGAAGAATGCTATGCTAGGCTGGAGTTGATCCAACGCTCCGGTACAGTGCGCACTCCATCCCCTCCCCAGTTCCCCTCCCAAGCCACAGGCCCAGAGCCACGAATGAGGGGCTACGGGGCGGTACACAAGGTGGGGAGATCGACGTAATTCTCCACGGCTTGTTTTGTTTCCCAGCACGTTGCGAGCATTACGTCATTACAAGTCCATGGACCGCTGCTCACCTCGACCATGCTACCATGCCTCGGGAGCTAGGCGGCATGGTGACGATGTTGAGCTACTATGTGCCAAGAACACAGGTTGCGCTCTATCTAGTGCTGCCAATCTCGAAGCCGATCTTGAAGCCGGCTACCAAAATAGAAAAAGGCAACGCATCCTCTCTCTCGGCTGACTGATCCTGATCCTTCTCGGTATTTACCTACTTATCAAAGCACCCTTGCACGTGTATTCGAAGCTCGTATCTCTCTTGTCTGTTCAGTATATCCATACTCCAAATACCAACTACGAATCACTCGTACAACGCTTCCGGGCCCAATCCATCTGTACTTGAACAGTTGGACTTTTCAATTTGTCGTGAAGTCCCATCGCCGACCACCATGCTCCGTGTAGGTAGCACTAGGTCTCTCTTACACGCCTCCTCGCGAGCCGCAGCCGCGCCGAAACGGCCAATATCTTCCCTGAGACGATTTCCAGAGGCCAGGCATAGCCGACATGTGCTAGCAGCAGCAGCGCGCGAAGTATCCAAAGCCGTATCGGCACGTCCTCTCCCCCTCACGCAACAGGCTTCCTATGCGACGAAGAATGTCGGTGGCTTTCAGATAGGCATCGACCCCGAGGCGGACAAGAAGGCCGGCCAGCGCAAGCTTGAGGTCGATCCAGCAGGTGTGACGACGGAATCCAGTGTTCGACACGTGTACGAGCCAGCAGACCCCGGCCAGCCACAACCCGTCAAGGAGGGTATATCAGATGATCTGGTAGGCATTTGCTCGTTACCCGAGTTTCTCACTTCGCTATGGCCCAAGCTAATCGCACACTTGGGTAGGAAACGGTCAAGGAAACATTCTCCCTTGCCAACACTCCCAACGAGCCCTACTGGCTTGGCCTTGCCGGAACCCTGCCTTATCTTGGGACCTCCGTGTCCACTGTATATCTCGCCTGGGTTCTCAATACCCCGTGGCCGAGCCCGTCTGCCTTTGCCAATAATATCATGATCAACCAAGAGTGGGCGAGCCAGCTACTAGCTACCCTCGAGCCTATCCAGCTAGGGTACGGCGCCGTCATCATCAGTTTCCTAGGCGCCATACATTGGGGCCTAGAATATGCCGCCAAAACTCCCGACCGTGCTCGCACTCGCTTCCGATACGGAATAGGCGTCCTGGCCCCAATTTTTGCCTGGCCGACTCTCTTCCTACCCGTCGAGTTCGCCCTGACGTCGCAGTTCGCCGCCTTCGTGGCTCTCTATTTCGCCGACGCGCGCGCCACGGTGCGTGGCTGGGCTCCCGCTTGGTATTCGACTTACCGCTTCGCATTGACTGCCGTCGTTGGTGTCGCCATCGCTATCAGCTTGATTGGAAGAGCCAAGGTCGGAGACGCAAGCCCCCGGCTTACTGGTCTCAGTGAGAAATTCCATCAACGACACGGAGAGGAGGACTACACGGAAAAGTGGCAGAAGCTAGAGCGGAAGGACATTGAAAAGTCGAAGAAGAAGCAAGAGGAGGCCGAGAGAAAGAAGGAGGAGGAGGAGAAAGCGGCCAAGGCAAAAGAACAGAAGAAGAGCGGTGAGGGTAAGGACCAAAAGGAAGAGCAGAAGAAGAGTGGTGAGAATAAGGACCAAAAGGAAGAGCAAGGAGATAAAGGTCAAAAAGAAGAACAGGGAGATAAGGACCAAATGGGAGGAGGCGGGAAAGGAAAGGGCGAGTAAATGGACAATTACGCATTACAACTTTATGACTGGAGTTTATCGGAACCATTCCAAGCACGGTTTGGTCTGCAGCCCCTTCGACTAGGTATGGTTGTTTCCTAGCTGGCTAGGGTCACAACTTATAAACTCAAAAGTCGTTGGCGAGCGGGCATTGCGATTTAATTAATATTGGCATTTAAACAACCTTTGTCAATGGACGTGCGTGGTTATATGAACAGACAAGATGCGAGGCTCATCCCTTCTATGCCGCGACGTACGACAGCGTCTTTAGAGCTGTAAGATAGGGCAAGGAACGTATCATCATATTATTGAAACGTTAAAGGCCTGTCGTCTCTATAGCAACTCCACTACACGTCCAAGGGGCTTCTCCTTGTATTTACACCGCGCGCTTCCATGATGCAAAGGCTGCCCCAGGAACTGTGCGGGCAAGACAATGGCCAAAGATTGGCCATCGCGGATGTTATAAGCGTATCACCGTACTATTAGACTAGTTATTCATTACATTCTAGGCCAATCTTGACGAGCTTGATAAGCAACCTCAATCTACGAGTGGTTGCGTCATGGTGACACCGCTCAAAGGTAATGCTGGGGAGCTGGGAGAATAATCTGCCTCCATCGTCTCCCAGCACATGTGATACTCAGAAGCTGACAAGGTAAAACTTCTGCTCATTTTGTTCTATACCTACCCGAGAATCAGCGCCTCCTTGTGCATAGAATGATGGGCTGCGAAATTAATAGACAGGCTGCGGTAACCCCCGTTCCTAAACCCGGCTGGTTCACGAGCACCTCGGACACGAAGCATCACTGGAGGCGGCTCGCAGAGGAAGACATCAACTTCGCCCCCTCGCTCACCGTACGAGCCTCCCCTCCCCCAAACAGACTACACGTTACCTACTAACTTCAACCTTCCCAGCCGCTGTTCATAGGCATCGCCCATGTCCTCAAGAAAGACGAGATCGTGGTGGCCATGGCCTTCCACGACCACACCTACCTGCTCGACTTCACTATCGTGCGCCTCCCGCGCCCCAAGAGCGGCGGGCGCGAGCGCGAGAAGCGGGACATCGTCACCGAGTTCATCGTCGCCGCGGCGCGGCAGTACGAGCACGAGAACAGCGTCAAGTTCGTCGGCGCCGCCATGCCCAAGCGCCTCGTCGACCGGAGCCCCACCCTCTGCGCCCGGCTGTGGCTAGACCTAGACGTCGTCCCGCTCGTGATCACGCTGAGCAGCAGTGAGAAGGAGCACCTGCGCATCTCCAAGAATGTCGACGAGGAGGCGGACTCGATGGCACGCAAATGCGGTGAGCAAAAAATCCGATTTCAGCTGTGATGTTCGTGAGCGCCGTGTCCTTTCAGGGTCCGGCTGAGCTTGCCTTGAGGGATACTTTTTGCATCGGATTGCTGACCCCAGCTGTTTGAAGTCATGTAAGTAATAGATACCCGAAGTACAGTAGCGAGCGAGTGTAATAACGGTAGCCTTGATGGAAAAAGGTTCTTCGGGCCATCTCTGAGTCCCATACTCCAAGTCGGCTTTCGAGGCGTGGTGATGGGCGATTCGGCGTTCCGAGCCCACATGGTGACGCTCGACAACCACCGGGAGCTCTGCGGCGAGGCCACCTGGACTGCCATGATGAAATATGCCGAGATGCTGAAGACGCAGAAGGCCAGGATCGCGTTCTTCAGCTCGACACCGCAGGGCGGAGGAGTGGCCCTCATGCGACATGCTTGTGAGTGACAAGCAGATCTTCATCCTTGAATTTTCAAACGATGTCGAGCTCAGGTCTCGCGCATCAGCCCATTCTGCCATGGAAGTTATTATTGAGCATTCGGCTAACATACGATCACGTTGAAAGTGCGTCGCTTCTCCCGCCTGCTAGGGGTCGAGCTGAATTGGTACGGTACGTAATCATACTATATCCATCCCTACCTTGCGAGCGAATACTGTTCTATTCTGTTTTACGTGGAAATGGAAATTAGTTCACGTGCTTCCATGCCCATGATGCGACTGACGTTCGCTGACTCCCTACAGTCCCGAAACCTCGGCCGGGCGTTTTTCGAAGCACCAAGGATATGCACAATATCCTGCAAGGTGTTAGCGCACCTGGAAAGCGTCTAACCAAGGAAGAACAAGCCGCAATAACCGATTGGATAAGACACAATGCGGAAAGTTATTGGTTCTCCCCCGGAGGGCCTCTCCAGCCTTCTGAGGATGGCGGCGCACATGTTGTTGTGGTAAGATTGTAGTGCCTATAGAACTCCCGTCTACCTGATATGAGACTAACATGCCGCATGGGTAGATCGATGATCCGCAGATGCCCACGTTGATCCCTCTCATTAAGGACCTCACCCCGGAGAGGCCTGTAATCTACCGGTCGCATATCCAAATCCGCACTGACTTGATACAGCAAGCGGACTCGCCCCAGAAAGAGGCATGGGACTTCCTCTGGAGAGCGATTCGCCAAGCGGACTTGTTCATCTCTCATCCAATTCCCCAATTCGTCCCCAAGGAGATACCAAAAGACATGGTTGCCTACATGCCGGCGACGACAGATTGGTGAGGTGTCCTCTTCCCATTGCTATACAGCCAGTTCGCTCACCGTCTCAAGGCTCGATGGTTTGAACAAGCCGCTTAGTAAATGGTCTAGCACTTATTATATTAACCTGTTCAATCGAGAGTGTGCGTCTCAGCAGATGTATGTAGCGCACCACACTTGTGAAGAGAATCTATGAATCTAAAAATTAGGCATTGAAGGACAAAACTTAGCTACCCCCAAAGTGAGAGCATCCCCAGCCCACGGAACGGTTCTAGACTAACTGTTCGCAGGATGTTACATTGTTCAGATCGCGCGATTCGACCCAGCAAAGGGCATCCCTACCGTACTAGATGCATACGCGGAATTTCGCAAGATGGCTGAGAAGGCGAACATGGACTTACAAGATACCCCCCAGCTCGTGATGTAGGCGTCCCGGCATAAGACCACTTTCCTCTTTTCCAGATGGCTAACAAACGGACACGATCAGAGCCGGAAACAGCTCCATCGATGATCCCGATGCGGGAATTGTGTTTGACGGGGCGCTAACCCAGATCAAGGAGAAGTACCCGGAGCTGCTGAACGACATCATCATCATGCGCCTGCAGGCCAACGACCAGCTCCTGAACACGCTCATGTCGCACGCGCGCGTCGTCCTCCAGCTCTCCACGCGGGAGGGGTTCGAGGTGAAGGTGTCGGAGGCGCTGCACGCGGGGCGGCCCGTCATCGCGACGCGGGCGGGCGGGATCCCGATCCAGGTGAAGGCGGGCGCGAACGCGTTCCTGGTCGAGCCCGAGGACCACCGGGCCGTCGCGCGGCACCTCATCGAGATCTGCAGCGACCACGTGCTGTGGGAGCGCATGAGCCACGCGGCGGCGACGGGCGTCAGCGACGAGGTCGGCACCGTCGGCAACGCCCTCTGCTGGTACTACCTCGCCGCGAAGCTCGGCACGGCCAGGGACGCCTCGGAGTCGGGCGACAGGAAGCTGCGCGGCGACTGCTGCTGGATCAACGACCTCGCGCGCACGGAAGCCGGGTGCCCCTACAGGCCGGGGGAGAACCGTCTCCCGCGGCGGTTTACAAAGGAGGAGTAGCCGGGGAAAGCTCAGCGATTTTGAAATTTCGAACACCCATTCCGGGTCGACGCCTATCATTCCCTAGCTATCAGTTGTTCAGGGTTGTAATACATAAAAACTGGTCGAGATAAGGCGGTACTACGACGGGATACAACATTGTAGCCCTCGGGGGCGGGGTTGTGTAGATCCCTATCTTTGCATCCCTTGCCAAGTAGGTTCATATGATTATACATTTTTCGTCGTGCTTGATATGATCTATCATTCCGTCGTGATATCGGCCACGGAAGAAACTGGGGCCGCCGACCGGCAGTCCGAGGTTGTGCCCCAGGAGGTTTTATGTATCACTTGTAAGTGGCTAGCAGGGTTGGCCTGGTCATCATACGTACTAACAATGGCATGCATAATTTGTAGTGTTTGAGAAGCATCGAGGCCCTTAAATGCCAGGGTTCTCCGGGCTAGCTGAGAGACTTGCAGCCCGCTTAGTCTAGGCGGTTGTGGATAAAATGACCCCATTCCGCCCACATGATGCCTCATATCCTCCTCTCCTGTTCGCCATTAGCAATACGGGCATCTCCATTGACGGGCGTCAGGTCCCAAATAGTAGATACACGAAGGAACAGGGCTTAGTCAGGGACAGCATATACGGGATCCTCGTCATCCCCGTGGGGGTAAAAACGTACGTTATCTTGCTGTCTGTTGTACTATTCGAGTCTGTATTGAAGATGCCGGCGCGGGGGAAGGAGTTTATCTTCGGGTAGGTGACCTGTGCCTATCTTGATATCTCGGCGTAGCATCGCGAAGTTGAAGATCTTATCTGATTCAGTTGTTTTACCGATCATCTGGCTCGGTTGCCCTGATAACAAGTCGAGACAGCGAGCCAATGAAGAGAGTCGAATTTCCAATGCAACCGTTCAGGCCCGTGGCAAATGACAGTCAGCGATTTAGATAGACCGCTCAACTAACTTGTCTAATAAAGAGGTAGCCAGTAAGTACTGCCGTGGACTTGGCATCGAAATGGGGACAAAACACGCTTACCAGTCCGGCGCGGCGCCGAGAGCTGGTCCCCTGTCCGAGGCCTTGCTCACGATCGCATAGCTCGCCGAACCGGTGGAGCCGTCGTTTCGATGACGCCGCGGAGATGTCAAAGTTTTTCCAAATCCAGCCAGCTCGAGTCCGTCGATTCTGACACATGGAATTGCTTCGGCGTCCGGGTATTCGAACCATATGGCATGATCCAACTGAGTCACTGGGTTTTTTTTTTCTCGGCCTTACGAGATAGTTACTATGTCCATCCCGGCCAGTTCCGAGCGATATTGTCGCCTCGTTCGATATAAATAGGATACTTGGCCAGGCGCAAGACGATGAGTGTAGAGGGACATCCCAGCGACCACTTCCAAGACCTACTTAAAATCCCCAGTTATCCGCCACCGTCGTTGTTCTTGGTGGTGTTCTCACTATTATTCCAACATCATCTACCCATAACCCAGTGTTCTTCACGTCAAGGTACAACCATGGCTGCCCCCTTGACGCCCTCACAGATCGCCGTCGTGAAATCGACGGCGCCAGTGCTAAAGGAGCATGGCGAAACTATCACATCCCTTTTCTACAAGAACATGATAGATGCGAACCCTGTCTTGCGCAATATCTTCAACGAAGCCAACCAGATCGGCGGCGCGCAGCCACGTGCGCTCGCTGCCGCCGTTTTTGCCTACGCTGCTTACATAGACGATCTCGGGAAACTCAGTGCTGCCGTCGAGCGCATTGCGCAAAAGCACGTCAGTCTGAACGTCCAGCCCGAGCAGTACGCCATCGTGGGAAAGCACCTTCTGGAAGCCGTGGCGACTGTGCTAGGTGATGCGTGCACGCCAGAGATTGCCGAAGCTGTAAGTGAAAAATACCGAGGTCCCTCAAGGGATCAAGATAGCGAAGCGCAATTGCTGATATCGGCTTGAAAATAGTGGACTGCGGCATACGCCGTTCTTGCTGACATCTTCATCAACCGAGAGCACCAGCTCTACGTTGCTTTCGAGAACTGGACCGGTTGGAGACGCTTCAAGATCCAGAAGAAGGTCCCCGAGTCCAAGGAGATCACGAGCTTCTACCTGGTGCCGGAGGACGGCGTGGCCCTGCCCAAGTACTCACCGGGACAATACATCAGCTTGCAACTGTACGTCCCCAAGCTCGGGATCAGACAGCCCAGACAGTATTCCCTCAGCGACGCCCCTGCCAGCGACCACTACCGTATCAGCGTCAAGAAGGAGGCAGGCAAGAACATTGAGATTCCGGGCATGATATCCAACATGTTGCATAACGACTTCAAGGAGGGCGACGTGGTGGAGCTTACGCATCCAGCCGGCGAGTTCTTCGTCAACATCGAGGAGGAGACGCCCCTCGTGCTCATCTCGGCAGGCGTCGGCATCACCCCCATGATGTCCATCCTGAACAGCGCCGTGGCCGCCGGGACCTCAAGGAAGATCTCTCTCGTCCACGGCGCCCACAGCTCCGAGGTCCGCGCGTTCTCCGACACCCTCAAGCATGCCACTGAGAAGCCCAACGTACAGGCGCTCGCGTTCCTCTCCACGCTGCGGGAGGGCGAGGCCCAGGGCGTCGATTACGACTTCGAGGGCCGGGTGAATCTCGAGAAGGTCGACCCGGAGCGCCTGTTCACCGACGACGCCACCGCGCAGTACTATATCTGCGGACCCACGTCGTTCATGACAGACGTTCAGAAGTATCTCCTCGGTCGCGGCGTGAGCGAGGACAGGATCCATCTTGAAATTTTCGGTGTCGGAAATTAATGTTGAATGCGCATGATTGGAAAGCTTTGGCGGCAGCAGTCCAACGAATCATTCGAATCTCCGCTCGCCGTTCTCCGCGTGACAAGTCTCCCTCCCTTCGAGTATTCTTAGCCATTCGGCTACTACGTCTTTCTGATTCGTCTGGATGTGACCGGCTATCGAAAGAAGTTCGAGTGCTCTGGATGAAAGTGGCGGTCTCCAAGGAAAGTGGAATTTTTGTTTTGGATATGTGTTTCGAGCGTGCTAGGCACTGATGTCTTGATGGCCTGGCTACATTGTGTAATACGTGTATATTAGAGAGCGTGCATTTTGCCATATGGAACCAAACATTTTTGTCCCATGGGAGGACCAGATCAAAACCCTCTTTTAAAAACGTGCCTGCGGAACAGGTCACGCGTGCCACCCCGACTAGGGTCCTCTGTTCCACCGTCACATCTGGATGCCCTTAGAAACAGTGCGGCAGGCGCCGCACGATTACCGAGCATGGCGGCATTGGTTATCCGGCAAGGTGTTACCCGGGTTCGTGACTCGATTTCTGATTGTACATGCCAGTCCCCAAAATCTCTCTGCGAATCGTTACATGAGAGACGTTGATTGGATACCAAACGAGACCACGCCGTAAACGCGAGCGGAACAGCCCGCGTCCATTGTTTGCAAGGAGAGTCGTGGAATGTAACTGCTCGTCTTTGGTCCTGTTTCTTATGTTGAGGAGCCTGCTACTTGCTATTTCTCTCACTCAAATCAAGTATGGGCTTACCTTGGCGTTTGAGTGGCATCCACGGATGTCCTGGGGGGTTTTTGCCACTCCAGCCCCGTGACAAGGTTTTCTTGAAACTAATCTACTTTTTGAGATCTCAGGGGCTGTCATTCTTGTATCCCAACCATGATGGCAGATTTAATCACACGGGGATAATACGCTTACGGTGCTCAGTGATAAAGAGGAAGTACTCTTCCTTCATGAGATAACTGACTGTGATCCCTCCCAAAAGCACCATGTAGGTTAACTTTCAAGTGTTTGAAACCTACCTGTCTTGAGTATTGTACAGCTTATGCCTTGTCCACTAGCTAAATATCCATTAAGAGGGAATGTCAGTGACAGCAGCAGTAGATAACCAAAGATGTCGAGGCTTCCGGCTCGAGTATGGCGAATAAAAGCACCACGAGATAGAAGTTAGTGGCTCAACGTTAGAGTTTGTCTCATCGATCCCTTGCGGTCAACTGTACACATCCTTCCTTGATGAGACGGGACTATCTAATAGAGCAAGTTCTCACTGTCTGGCCATCTCTTGCGACGATCTTTGAAATAATGACGAGCTTACCTTTACGGAGAAGTATGCTTTCAACCCGAATCATACGAGGAAGGATGGTTGGTTGTGATCCAATAGAATCTGTATGCATTGTAGGGTCTCGTGTCTCACCTGTCGCATTGATCGATGTCAATATCACTTGATGTGTCGGTTGATAGAGGCGATATACTTTCACTGGAGAAGACTTGCTGCTCACCAGATCAGAATCTGCCCCTTTTTTTTTCAAGGGGGTTTCGATTAACCCTTTATGTGTCCCAATCCAGTTTAGATCGGTTGGAAACCACCAAAAGGTAGTGTAGGACAGCATCGGTGTTGTGGCACGGGATCAGTTGAAATTCCAGGGTACCACACGCACAAGTCTTGATGGGCTGTCATACATGTCTGGTACTAGCATGCAAGCACTCCACATACGTACAGGATCCGAGTTTTAAGGTTCCAGAATGGTACTTCATTAGGCAAACTGACATCACCCCCAACCGCCGTGATGCCCAAATGAGTCCAAATCGGGAACCCGAAGGATTGTGCATAGATCGGCCACCTTGTGACTTAGATTTCCGAAGCATCTGGTCTAACATTGCAGAGTCCTAGCCCGAGCGTCTGGCAAACCAGGGATGCTTATGGCACTATTATGGCAGCAGTCGTGCTGGCATTCAGTCCATCTATCTCCCACAACTTGATCTGCTCAAGTAGGTAATCAAGTAGCATTCACCACCAAGCAGCGAACTGAAATATGACACTCATTTTGAATTCAACGCTATCAGCTAATTGATGACTGACAAGACCAGCTTCAGACAGGATAGTTGAGTAACAATTCAACACTGAACTGTACGCTGTTATCCCCTAAATGGACGAGACATAAGATCGACGGGTTAACAGATAAAGCCATTGGGGTTGAGAAGAGCTCTTGGTTTCAGCCGTGCCCCTGATATTCTAGCCTGTGGAATATAAAAGGGATGGAATGACTTCATAAATGCTTTCGGGAATGTTAAGCACTAGTAATTCTTCTAGGCTCGGTTGTTAACGTCAAGGCAGTACTGAGAACTGGAAGCACTCAGAACTCGAATCTGAATTTAAAGCTTCTACATTCAAATGAGGGAACAGCTGTCAGTCTGCCGCAGCAGGCTACTTTGCTGGTGAATCCTTTCCACTCAAGGCCATAGTACATCGAGAAGCCTATTACCGATGTCAAAGTCCCATACTAGATTTTCAACGAATGAGCAGGGGGCCACGTACGCGCTATGTCTGATGTACACCGGCTACCTTGTAATACTAGTCTTTCCCCCTGAGACTGCTGAGACTGGTACCGTTACCGCTACCGCTATCGCTATCGTAAGATTCAAAGTAGGCGTAGGTGTGGAGATTGGGCAACCCAAGGTTCGGCACGGCCCGCTCGAAGGTTTGCCACGCCTTTGGGATGTCTAACAAGGGCCGGCATGACTTGGGCAAGGGAGAAAATCCACCCCTGCCTCAGAAAGTTTGACTGTGGTACGACTTTATGTCTCAACTCACGCAGACTCCCGCCCCACGGAGCCTTTCCAGAAAAGCTCGAACCCAGAAACATTATTGGCCCCCCCTGACACATCTTACTCAGTACTAACCTTACCTGGATCTCATGGCAAAAACGGCTTAAGTAAAGATAATATCCTTGCCATCCCAGCATAGCACAAGGTGAGCCTTTTCCAGCAAACACGGTTTTCCTGTCGGTGTAGGACAATACTATCTTGAGCTCCGCTTGCCCCATACCAGGTTAAATTGCAGCCAGTTTCAGGACCTATCGGGATATTTCAAGCAAACCCTCCTGGGAAGCTATCTGAGGTCAATCCGACACATGATACTTGGCGACCTCCCAGAAAAACACCACGTGCAGTGGTACGGGTGCAGATCTGAACACTGTGAATAAGACAGACACCTCTGCTACAGCTATCTGTTAAGGAGCTGTTTCATTTCCCTCAGCGGGTTTCCTCCAATCTACCCACAATGGTGAACTCCAGAGTCCGGTGCATTGTCATAATCTGAGCTTGACTTGATGGTTGCTTTCTTGGTACATTTACAAGTCCGGTATGATGACGACATAGTCTTACGGCTTGGTACTCATTTGCTGTTATAAACTCTTATGATCCGAATAACCACTGAATAAACGCCTAGAATGAGTATGAGAAGTACTTACTCAGTTGCCACCCATTGTCCTTGACAGACTCAGTCCTATCTAAACTAGTCCTCAGCTGCGACAACAAGGGAGCGATATGGTTTGAAAATCCACGGCCGGTCTTTTTAATCTAGGCATGCATTTCTAACAATGAGTGACATTCCCGGTTGAAGATGAGTCAAGGATACACACGTAGGGCTTTCCATATCACCCGTGACTGCTGGTGAAGTCATGTTACATTCATTCAACCGGGTCATCGGTTGTCTCATACACTGCGGTATAACCTTGAGTTATACGGCAGGTGAAGAAATGTTAAGACCAGCACGTTGCTAGTAGCTGTAAAGGGCAATGATCGCAGTTGTTTTGACTGTATAGTGGTACATGGGCCATGGTTGAAGACTGTGATGATCATTGTTCTGGTGAAGCATGGTAACTTATTACCGGTAACTAACAGGAGTCTCTCTTGCCCGGCGCCATCTACCCGGGACCATCTACCCGGGATGTCCAGAATTCGAAGGTGAGCGCAAGACATTTGAGATAACACATAAGCTTCCTGAGAAGCAGAAAAAAGGTCACCTCCACGCCGATTTCCCCAGGCAACCCAACAACCCACCGCGCCACACCAACATCCACCCATTGAGTACCAACATGCATCCATAATAGGTACATTGTTCATTGTATTCACTCCAGGCCCTCGGCATGAACCAAAAATCCCATTCAACTCCCTCTGCGCCATTCACTCTTGACCCACGCTTGATTACAAATTTTGCCTCTGCCCACACCATTACCAACAACTCTGGCTCAAGCCTCTACCCCCCACCAACTCCTACTGGGAGAAATATTTCTCTGCAGACCTGGAGGAATCATTCTTGCACATCATACTTCGCTTCACCGTCAGCTTCCACCTACCTTGCCATTGCAACTCCATCAGCAATTGGCGTTGGTGTCACATTTGTGTTACTCCCTTCTCCCATCTCGTCATGTCAGATCCATCGAGCTCGCCGTCGCTAATCGCCGTTGTTGGAATTCGTTTCCGTCTTCTTGACAATGTAAGAACCCTCGATGAGCTCGGGGAAGTCCTATGCCAGCAACGTGACCTCTCACGCGAAGTACCGCGGGAGAGATTCAACGCCAATGGCTTCTACCACCCCGATCCCAAACACCATGGAACCACCAATGCCCCCGGGGCGTACTGGCTCAACGACAACATCCGCGCCTTCGACGCGCCCTTCTTCAACATCAGCCCCATGGAGGCCGAGGCCATGGACCCGCAGCAGCGCCAGATGCTCGAGGTCGTAAACGAAGTCATGGATGACGCCGGGTTCTCCACGCGGCAGTACAGCGGCGAGGACGTCGGCGTCTTTGCGGCCTGCATGACGCAGGACTACGAGACGCTCGCGGCGCGGGACCCCCTCACGTTCTCGGAGTACCACTCGGTGGGCAACTCGCGGGCCCTCCTCGCCAATCGGATCTCCTACTTCTTCAATATCCGCGGCCTCTCGGAGAGCACCGACACGGCGTGCAGCTCGGGCCTCACTGCGCTGAGCCGGGCCATGGAGACCCTGCGCAGCGGCCGCTGTCGCATGGCCTGTGTGACGGGCGCCAACCTGATGTTCTCGCCGGACCAGTTCATCTCCGAGTCCGGGCTGGGTCTGCTGAGTCCGCAGGGAAAATGCCATATGTGGGACACCCGGGCGGATGGCTATGCCCGCGGCGAAGCCGTCATCGCAATCCTCTTGAAGCCGCTCTCTGCCGCCCTCGCGGATGGTGATAGGGTTGAGGCTGTCATCCGCGAGGTTGGTGTCAATGCAGATGGCAAGACAGAACAGATCACACAACCAAACCCAGAAGCTCAGACACACCTCATTCGGACGACATACAAAAGCGGCGGTCTAGATTCTACCGACCCTTCTCACCGATGTCAGTACTTCGAAGCGCATGGGACTGGCACTAAAGCTGGTGACCCCCGGGAAGCCACCGCAATCCATAATGCTTTCTTTGGTAAACCGATCCTCGACACCGATAACATACAGTCGTCCGCCGATCCCGGTGAGAAGATGCTGGTCGGCTCCATTAAGTCTGTGGTTGGGCATGTTGAGGGCGCCGCCGGACTTGCGGGCGTGGCGAAGGTAATATGGTGCTTACAAAACAAGCTTGTACCACCGAACCTGCATTTCGAGAACCTCAACCCTGAGATAGAACCATACTATAAGCACCTCCATGTTCCGACAGCTTTGACGCCCTGGCCGACGTCGCCTCCCGGACAGCCGCGACGAGCCAGCGTTAACTCATTCGGCTTCGGAGGCAGTAATGCGCACGCCATCATCGAGGCTTACACACCCGAGATCCATGGCGCAGACCCAGTCGCTTGGTCCCGGCCCAGGTCTGAAGGCGCCGCCGTCCCCTTTCGTCTGCCCCTTGTGCTCACGGCCGCCTCTCCCAAGTCCCTGAGAGACGTCGTACAGTCCTACAAATCGTATATCGAGAAGAATCAAGATGATCTTGATCTCATCATCTTGTCGTGGCACCAATACGCCCGCCGCTCAGATCTCTCGTACCGAATCGCGATCTCCCCGACCACAGCAGCCGACGCCCTGGAGGCCCTTGACTCAATCATGCTCTCGAACGAGTCGACCATTCCGGCTTCGAATGCCGGCAGATTTAAAACTACTAAGTCGATACCCCAGATCTTGGGCGTGTTCACCGGACAAGGTGCCCAGTGGCCAACCATGTCCAAGTCTCTCTTGCAGCAGAACAGCACGTACCGAGACACCATACGTAATCTTGACGCCGTTCTCAGAGCCTGCCATCACCCGTGTTCGTGGACGTTGGAGGAGCTGATCATGGCCGGGAGAGATGAGTCGCGCATCCACGAAGCGGCCGTATCGCAGCCCCTCTGCACGGCTTTGCAGATCGCGCTGGTCGACACCCTGAGGAGTATTGGTGTTACCTTCCACACGGTGATCGGACACTCCTCCGGAGAGATCGCCGCTGCGTACGCCGCTGGCAGACTCTCCGCCAAAGACGCCATCGTCATCGCATATTACAGAGGCATGGTTGCGCATCTTGCCTGTGGCCCTAGCGGCGAAGAGGGTGGCATGTTGGCAGTCAATATGTCGGAGAGCGAAGCTCTAACCTTTTGTAGCAATCCTTTGTTCAATGGCCGCACAAGCATTGCAGCCAGTAACAGTCCGAATAGCGTGACCCTCTCCGGCGACCTTGAGGCTCTTCACCTGGCCCACAAACAACTAACCGACGAACAAAAAACACCCAAGCTGTTACACGTGGACACGGCCTACCATTCACCACATATGACGAAGCCAGCTACCGAGTATCTCAAACTCATGCGTGATTATGGCATTTCACCAGCCACAGAAGGGAATGGGACCGTTTGGGTCTCGAGTGTGAGGGGTCGTCCTCGAATGGTGCTGCCACACGAGCTGGATCCTCAATACTGGGCAGACAATATGACCAACCAGGTCCAATTCCATGAGGCTGTTCAGTTTGCCCTAACACGTGCAGACAATGCGTTCGACTGCACTATAGAAGTCGGGCCGCACCCGCAACTTCAGGGCCCCTTCACACAGACGGCCATCGCTCTCGACCATCCTCGCCTTCCGTACGTCTGCCCCCTGAACAGGACAAAAGGAGACGAGCTTTCTGTATCCGAGTTTCTTGGTTTCATGTGGTCGACGTTCGGACCCTCGAGCATCGATATGAGCAGCTACGTCGAGCAGTCCCCCGTGCCGGGGCTGGTGGGCTCGCGCCTCTTCAACGTCCCCCCTTACCCCTTCGACCACTCCGTCAATCACTGGCGCGAGTCGCGCATCTCGCGCCAGTACCAGGCCCGGTCCGACCCGCCGCACGAGCTCCTGGGCCCCCGGGACCGCGAGGACAACGAGAACATCATGAAGTGGCGCAACATCCTGAAGCCGCGGCTGCTCCCGTGGCTCAATGACCACTGCTTCCAGGGCCAGGCGCTGCTGCCGGCCTCGGCTTACTGCGTCATGGCGCTCGAGGCGGCGCGGGTTGCTCTCGGGGGCCGGCCGGCATCTCTCGTCGAGATCAGAGACCTCGAGATCCTCAGCGGCATCGGATTCCATAACCATCGCCCCGATAGACCGTACGAGGGCATGGAGATTACATTCTCCCTCACTATCCAGCCCACTACTGACGAACACGACCCCGTCATCAACGCTACTTTCGAGATATGCTCCTTGCCTGTCGATATGTGTGACGGCCCGCTCCGTCTGAAGTTGAGTGCCACCGGGTCCATCCGCATTGTTTTGGGGGAGCCTTCGATGAGTGTGTTACCCCCGAGGCAGCCCTCCAAATCCGAGACAACGGCTGCCGACCCTGACGCCTTTTACGCCATGATGGAGGAGACCGGTCTGCATTATAAGGGTCCCTTCAGGGCCCTGACCTCGATTCGCCGCCGTTTCGAGCACAGCAGCGCGACGCTCAGCCGGTTCCTTCGCAACGATACCACGACGCTGACGACGAGCCCGGCAACGCTCGACGCCTGCTTCCATGCTGCGTTCTCGGCCTATGCTGCGCCGGGCGATGGGTAAGCTCCAAGACAAAAGATCTATTCTTTTCCGCACAGAAGCGTTGCTAAT
Source organism: Xylaria palmicola (assembly GCA_022385595.1). Taxonomy (NCBI): domain Eukaryota; kingdom Fungi; phylum Ascomycota; class Sordariomycetes; order Xylariales; family Xylariaceae; genus Xylaria; species Xylaria palmicola. The sequence goes on along the minus strand of MU281387.1, from coordinate 45,346 downwards.
GTTTGAATAGTTCACTCTGGACGTCCTTCCTGCCGACACGGATCGGCCTGATACGATTCAACCTCGCCGTATTCAAAAACATTGCTACCATCGACCCCGAGGCTACACTGACTGTTGACGTGGACATGGCACGCTGCACACCGCCGACCGCGGCATCCAAAGCCGCCATGGCCTTTAATATTGGCGTTTTCAATGCGGCCGGGGAAGCCGAGATCCAGGTTGAAGATCTTGTCGTTCAGGCTATGGCCAATACGGGCCCCAATGACGACCGGGAGATGTACCTCCATACCGTGATGGACGTCGATCCGACCGACGAAATAATTTGCCTTGACGATGCCGTCTCGCATGATGATGATGCCCTGCTAGCCGCGAACTGTCGTCGGATCTCGGTTTTCTGTCTTGAGAATCATTCTCCTGGCACTCCCCGCGCAGATGACGCGGAGCCTTTGGCGGAACAACTTAATGGTACTCTATATTTTAGTTCCGCCATAAGCAAGAAAGAGTTGGTGAGCGATACCCAAGAGAGCATTGAAAAAATGATTCGCAACTCTCGACACGCCGACTACTTGAATCAACTCGTGAGCGCCGGCAAGTTGGATCCTACCCGCGTGTCGGAGATGCTCCCGTTCATTGAGAAAGAGGCACAGCAAGTTTCCAGATTCAGAGGCCACGTCGGCCGCATCCTCAAGCAGATCGTCCATCGATACCCCGGGATGAACATTCTGCACCTCACCACAGCCCAGACCGGCCTCAGCCGATCCGTGATGGCCGCTATTGGAGACGCCTTCCAGTCTCTGACCGTCGCCGTGAGCCCAGGAGGCACATCTCCCAGAGGTAAAGAGCCAGTAACAGGGTCTAACGACGGGATTCGAGAGCGGGAGATCAACCTGAAGGGAGAGTTCGGAGAGCAGCTCGGCACTAGTGTCCCGGTGGATCTTGTGATACTCCCGACGACGCTGCTGGAAAACTACGATTCCACCATGATTTTGGGGAATATCAGCAAGGTCATGAGGCCTGGGGGCTTCCTGCTCCTGGTGAACCCGCAAACCAGCCTCCTCGGCGCCAAATCGGGAACACCTTCTGGCTATCGGCAGAGCCCTCCACCGACGCCGCCACACTGGCAGGATGTCCTCGACACGTGCGGCTTCGTCCAACAAGCTCGGGAGTCGGACCAATATTACTCGGCCGGCTCCGTGCTGGTGCGCCAGTTCCGCGAATCTACACAAACTAGAGTCCCGTCAACGAGTGAGGGGAGCGGACCTATTACCGATGCTCTCCTCCTGCTTCGGGGCGTCTCTGGGAAAGACGACAGCGAGCTGGCGGCCGCGCTACTGGGCCAGCTCTCTCCTCACTGTGGCCATGTGACAACTCTCTCACTCGACGACGCGACCACGCAGGATCTGAAGAGCTGCACCGCCGTTGTCGTCCTGGCCGACCTCGACGAGCCGCTCATGCCCAACATGACGGATCACAGGATCAACCAGCTGCGGACCCTCCTCCGTCCCGGCCTAACGGCACTCTGGGCGACCCGCGACGCGCGGAGCGGCAACCCGGACCACGCGGCCAGCTTCGGGTTCCTGCGCACCATCGCGGCCGAGGTGCCCGCGCTGAAGCTGCAGGTGGTCGACCTCGACCCGCACGACGCCACGCCGGCGGCCGACCTCCTCGCCGCGGCCTTCCTCCGCCTCTTCGAGGCTGATAAGCATACGGAGGGCAATCCCATGAGCGGCTTGGAGCCCGAGATTCATATCGAGAACGGCCGGCGGCTGATCCCCCGCGTCGTGCCGTGGAAGCCGGGAAATGACCGGTACAACGCCCTGCGTCGCCCCGTCACGAGCCCTGTTGACGCTATCGCGAAGCCCGTCGAACTCGTGCCGGTAGAGGCCGCATCAGACGACTCGTTCCGTTTCGAAATCAGGGGCGAGGAGAAGGGCGTTTGCGAGCCGGCACAGGACGGTGTGGTGATCAAAGTCGAGTACAGCTCAGCGCTGCCGATGATGCTGAGCAGGGACATATCCGGGTACGTGTGCGTCGGGGTGGAATACAAGACGGGAGAGCGAATGATTGCTCTGTCGGACAAGAATGCGTCATACATCACTTGTCCTCCCTCGCACGTCATCACCTTGCCGGGGAATGCGCCGTCCAGCCTGACGCTGCTACATCAGTTTACACGACACATCGCGGCTCTGGCGACTAAGTCCATGGCACTCCGCGGCGATCCGATCGTTCTCGTCGCTCCTGATGTAGAGTATGCGAAATACTTGGTGGACGTCGATCCATCATCGAACCACAATGTTGTCATCGTCGAGCCGTGCTCTGATCAAGATACGCCGTCGCTCTATACGGCCATAGTATCAGATGAATCCGGCCGGTGCGCGCTGCTTCGTCCGCACCCACGAAGCTCGAAGAGAGACTTGAAGGAGCTCTTGCCGCGGCATGGCAGTGTTTTCAACTTCCTGTCCGAAGACGATGACCTTTCTCGGGGTATCGCCGCGTCCGTTTCACGCCACCGCACTCATTCCGGCCTTGTCGTGTCCAGCTTGGAAGCCCGCATGCGCGAGGACGACGATCCCGCCATCCAGTCGGCTCTGGAGAGCGCACTGTCGCTCGTCACGAAGAAGACAGACGATGCTCGTGAATCGATCTCTGCGATCTCGTTGAGCCAGATCCAGTCTCACTCGGGAAGCGTGCCGCCGTTCCAGCTCGTCGACTGGCGGGGAGACGACAACGCAGCCCGCACGATCGGGCACACCGTCGATGCGCCGCGCCTCTCCCCCGACAAGACGTACTACCTCTTCGGCATTACCCGCGACCTGGGCCAGAGCCTCTGCCGCCTCTTCCTCGACCGCGGCGCGCGGCACATCATCCTCGCCAGCAGGAACCCGACATCATCACCACGTTGGACGGCCGAGCTGAGCGCGGCCTACGACGGCGCTGCCATCCGCATCGAGCGCGCCGACGTGACCAGCCTCGACAGCCTCGAGGCACTCCGACACAGAGTAGCCGAGACGGGGATGCCCCACACCGTGGGCGGCGTGGTGAACGGCGCCATGGTGCTCGAGGACCGCGCGTGGGCGCAGATGACGGCCGACACGTGGGACCGCGTGCTGCGGCCCAAGACGCTCGGCTCGGCGAACCTGGACCGCGTCTTCGGCGGCGACGACCTCGACTTCTTCATCATGACCTCCTCCTTCGCCGCCGTCGGCGGCCACCCGGGCCAGTCCAACTACGCCGCGGCCAACATGTACATGAACGGGCTGGCGGCGGCGAGGCGGCGGCGCCGCCGCGGGCAGGCGGGCTCGGCGCTCAACATCGGCGTCATCTACGGCCTCGGCTTCCTGCACCGCGAGCGGGAGCACCTGTACGCCGGCCTTGCGCGGGAGGGGTACCCGCCCATCTCGGAGCGCGACCTGCACCACATGTTCCTCGAGGCCATCGCCGCGGGCCGGCCCGGAAGCGGCGGCGGACCCCACGACATCACCACGGGCCTGCGCCGGTACCGCCGCGGCGCCCCGGACCCGCAGCACTGGCAGCTGGACCCGCGCTTCGGGCACCTCGCGGCGCGCGACGGGGCCGACAGTGATAGCGGAGTCGCGGCGGAGGCGCGGGAGAGCTTCCAGGAGACGCTGGCGGGCCTGGAGCAGGCCGACGCCGTGGCCGACGCCATCGCCGCCGCCCTCGTGCCGCGGCTGCAGGTCCTCCTGGGCCTGCCCGACGGCGCCATCGACTGTCGCGCCGGCCCGCGGGACCTGGGTCTCGACTCCATCATCGCCGTGCACGTGCGCAGCTGGTTCATCACCAACATCGGGGGCGACTTTGCTCTGATGAGGATCCTTGACGCGCCCAGTATCAGGAAGCGTGAGTTCTTCTTTTCTTTTTTTCTCTCTCCATTCCCCTCTCTCACCTGTTCTCTTTCTACTCTTCCATTGTCATTCCGTTCGCGCTAGTCACGCTCTCCTTGTAGCCTCCTACGTCGCCCCTTTCACTTGTTTTTCCCTGTCACCATCGTGGCCATTGTGTGCTGACAACAAGCTTCCGACAGTATGCCTGGATTGCGCGGCTCAGTACCTCAGAAACCGGGCTGAGACAAAGAGGCTTGGAGCTCCAAACTAAGCGAAGACCTGACCAAAGCACGGGTTTCTTGCCGATCCCCCCCGCCACTACGCTTATAATCGGCGAACCAGTATGGTCGTACATACTACCTAGCTAGAGCTAGGGGCTTTTCTGTGCGGAGAATGGGGAGGGAGCTATCTGTAAATGGTGCTATATCTCAAGGAAATGGATTTAAGGATCCGATTACTTTGGGATTTGTCTTAGTAGATGCCGATCCAGATGTGTATATTATATAGACTCGATTTCTGTATGTTAGAGTATGGGCTTACGGATACATTCATTCCCGGAACTGCTCTGATTGCTATGTGCGCCTCACTCTTCCAGCTCTTCATGTCCAAGGTTTCCCTTACCTTTGAAACTATCCAGTTCCCGGACTCGCTAAAGCATCCCTAGACACAGCTAGAGGTGTCCCCGAACGAGTGTTTTCACTGTTGTGCCGCTACTACACACTGCATGCCACCCACACCATACAGACATAGCTTCTTACACATAAACGAAGCCCTCAAAGTGTCCACGACTACGCTTACTTTGGTACTCAAAGCAGTAAAGCAAACTCACAAAATCCACACAATACATATACGGTATCTCAGATTCATGAATGTCGCAGACACCCTGTCCGCGGCAGTATTGATTCAACGTCCCTCTACCAAAAAGGGAGCCGTCCACTCTCTCTATGTAACAATGCATTACACGAAGTCCCGATCCCCCGAGACCTCATATTTACCAGACCCCCCAATAACCTTACACGTCCCCATCCCATCCCATGCCTATCCCACAATTCCTCGTCTCGCCGGTGACAACAAGTCCCCCCCCCCCCAAAAAGGGCTTTTTTCCCGTTCCCGTAACTCCGCGCTCTGAAGCAATTAAGATAAAACCAGACCAGACTAGTCTACATGAACATGCCCCTCCCCACACTAACGCCGTATCATGAATCAACCCCGTCTTCATCCAGGGGAGTAGAACCGTACTCCCCAGCAAGTAAATGTGATATTAGAAACGCCATTCATCCGATAGATGGATAGATCTTCACCCTCCGGGGCTATAATCCCATCCCATCCTAATGATACCTATGTCATGATCGATCGTAGTTGGCGTAGCGTATAATGCAATGTGTAGACCGCGCGCCAGACTTTCCACGAAAGTGTGGTGTAGATAGATAGCAAGCAAATCTGAGCTGTAGCGCCCAGACTTGCATGGGCGAAAAACGTTGTTTTCAAGCTTTGTACAGAATAAATGTGACTGGTCACACCACCTCGCCAACTCTCGGCCAGCATCACGAATCGTGTGCGCTGTCGAAGCAGTAGACTAAGGGTGGGACCAGTTCAAACGTAGCCTCACAATCCAACCCTCTTTTTTTTTCCGACTCTTTTTTTTCTTTCTGTTTTCGGGTTCGCGTTGGAGATGTATGGGATGAATTGTGAGCCAATGAATACTGCGTATAATATATTCCAAAAAAAAAAAAAAAAAAAAAAAAGCAAATTATAAATGCGTATAGTAATGTCAAAGGGTGGATAGGGCAAGCAATAAAAGTTGTCGTGAGAAGGTGGGGGAAAACAGAGGACGACGTGCATAGAAGAAATATAATGCATCTATGGCAGCTCCTAGTATGAAGTACGGCTGGGGCATCGTTGCATGAGCTCCATCGCGCGCATACAAGAGTTCATCGGCATAAACTTAGGAAAGAATCTTTTTTTTGTCTCTACCCATTTCTTTTTTTTTTCTCTGGTCTTCATCTTTTCATGGCATTGTCCGGTCTTCATCATACGACGGCTCCCGCCAGTGGACTAGGCGGTATACTGATAGGCCATATTGTCAAAGTGTTGTTGAGCGTCATTGAAGACGGTCAGGGGCGTAATAGTTGCCGACGAGGACACGGTAGAGGATAGTTGGTTGATGTGGTCTATTGGAGAGCACGCCATCATCTCCGCGCCGAAGGAAAGTGGTATGCTGGCCGAGCTGTTAAATGTAAAGTCAGCCGAAGAAATGGGCATCGTAGCCATATACGTCATGTCCGTGTTTGCCGTGTTGATAGTCAATGGGTTTGAAAAGTCGTAATCAACATTGGCTATACAGGTCGAGGCATACCCAGCGGGGGAGCTTTCCACCATGTTGGAATTCAATTCGGCATTGGCCAAGAATGATGGTACGTTGTCAATATCCTCGTCGGCGTCGTCGTCTTCCTTGGGCCGCTGGTCGTCTTGCTGCACGTGTATCTCTTGCATCCAGTTCTTCAGCTCGTGCATCGAAGGCCAATCGCCCCCGCCCTTGCCACCACGCTTGTCGTCGTCAACACCATTCACAGCTGCGGGCCTGTTCTTCGACCTAGACGGCTTTTCTTTGAAGTGCGTGCGTCTAAGGTGTGCAGCTGCGTTGTAATATGCCCCGTATCTCTTCTGGGCCTTGCAGGCCTTGCATTTAGACAGGGGATTGACAACCTGGACATTGGCAGGCAGCCCATGCTCCTTGGGATCAACACAGATGAATTTCTTCACAAGTGTTTGGTGTTTGGCGTCCTTGTGGCGCCGCAGCTCATGTTCGCCGCGAAATCCCTCCCTATGCTCATCACATAGATCACAGAACACTTTAGGCTGCCTCGGCCTGACATATTTGGTCTTCGTAATGACAGCTTTACCATCATTCTTTTCCTCGGAAGGCTCAACCTTGTTCTCATCGACGGACGGTTTAGGCTTGAGCGGTGCATTTTGGGCCCGGGTATTCTGCCTTTTCAATGTGTCCTTGGCACGAGCACTGAGTGATGAAGCTGTTGACTTCGCACTAGCGACGCTCGTACTTGAAAGCGATCGCTCCATGTCTGAAGACGCGAATAGCCCATTACTCGGTTCCGTCGACATATAGTGGCGATCCTCAGGCGATATCAAGCTTGTCCCAACCGCAAAGAGGGTATCGTCGCAGGAAGGTTGCTTCCCTAGGAAGGATGATGGATCACCATATTCCATGCTCTGCTGTGAGCATTGGCAATACGACTCCTGGTATTGGGACATCTGGGAACCCATGTTCCTCATCTGCACCCCTCCCACGGCAGAGTGATTGTCGAATTGGCTGTTCTGCCGCGTCATAGGAGCCGTGTTATCGTACGTGGGGCCAGACGTCATCGAACCGCAGACAGAGGCATTCATATCCGTATTTGAGGCATCCAAGTCGCTCTGTTGAGACACAGGATGGAAGGTGTTGACAAGATCGGTTGAAGTGTCTTCCTGCAATGCCAGCCAGTCGGCAGGGTCAATCAAGACGCCTGCTGAGGTGGCAAAAGATGCCATGTCTGCGAGCACGGGCATCCCACGCTGCTTGTCCGTTGGAGCATGCTGTACTAGACTAGCGAAGCTTTGGGGTGTCATCAGGTTGTCGTGACTTAGATAGTTGCCTTGCTCCAGGTAATTTGTCTGGAGTCCGCTAGTCGGAAAGACCGGAGTGGACAGATTTGATGCCCCGCGATCCATCTTCTGGGAAGTGGGAGTCTGCTGCGACATGGTACGTGGTCTCTTCACGGCGTGAGGGCCAGGTTCGTCGGTATGGTTTCGTGGTTGCTACAGCCCATCAGTATCGATAGTCAGTCAAGTGCCAATAACATGCACTTCGAGTTACAATAGAGTGTCTTACTGAGGTTCGCGACTCAACACGATGCCGGTTATGTGACTTTCCGCCGACATTGCGAGTTATTGAAGTGCTCCCTGATTGGCTTACAGGCACGACAAAGTCACCATGTGCATCAGGACAATGCTCTGAAATAACGGAGTTCGAGTAGCTGTCCGCCCTTGGTTGACAGGCCGAACTCCGCAGCTCGAAGATCTGCTGCCTCGCTATCTCGAGGTCTGCATCCCTCTTCTTGAGCTGAGCTCGCAAGCGTTCAATCACCAACTGCTCCGAGTTTGGACGTTGGCTCATCACGCCGTTCCGATTACCTTATCCAACTTGAAAAAGTAGAGGAAGGTGACAAGACAGAAGCTCGCGAGAATGCCAGCCAATCGGTAGCTTTCGTCGCTTCACTCTAGCGTTTTTTTTTTTCTGCTTTCGCTATCCGTCCCACAGAATAGCCCTGCTCCCAGGTTTGGGGTAGTAGACAGTGACAACAGTGGTGGTACTGTATTAGATGTTCTTGTCTATGTGGGTTTCGCAAAGAGGCGACGAATCCCCGTGGGTGTGAGGAATGGATCAGCGGGAGGAGATGGGCAGGAAGAGAATAAACACGGGGGGTCTAATTCAGGCGAGACGACAACGATGGTCTCGAGAAGAAGGCGCGTTAAGTACCACCAGTCAGTCGAGTATGAGGCTTTGGTGCATGCGTGGCAGTGGACCGGATCTGCAGGCCTGTCACGTCTCCCACCGGATCTTGTACTAATTTACGACAGCTCAGATCAGTTTCTCTTGGCCATGGAACATGGTCAGCTGGAGGTGTGCCGGGACCCTTGCAAGTTGCAAGCACCATGCAAACACGCTAGCGGTTCCGAATGGTGGTTTGGGGTGCGAGCCTGTGAGACCACCTATGACAGTCACTCCAGCCAATATCCACGTGTGTACGGAGTAGGACGGCTCGAGAGGTGCTACCCTGTAGGTAGTACACCAAGGTACCAGCTCACAACGCACCACAACGCACCAGCGCGGTCTGGATGCTGAGCTGCGTCGCCCGCCCATAGGCCTCCCTGTTGCCAACCGGATGCAGAGGGTTTCGAACCGCTTTCCGACACCCACGCTCGACAAAGTGCAAACAGGCAAGACCGGGAAAGGTGGTGTGCCATGTCTCGATGACGCGAAGCCACGATTGGCACTACGATATGGCGCTCCCCATGCAAAGAGTCGTCGCATGCTTCCACATTTCATGCATGCACTTCTAAGGGAGGTGCAGCTTGCCTCGAATAGGAATCTTACGGTCCCACATCCTTAATACATGAGGTGCATAGTAACGTTAGGTAGCGTTTAGTGCAGAGGCATGCCGCTGTCCCTACCTAGATACCTAGTGCTTAGTGCCCATCTGGGCGTATACGGCGATACCACAGAGCCGGATAACCTCGAGGATATGGGTGTCATGGTGCAGGGAGGGGGTGGGAAGTTGAGAACTAGTTGAGAACCATCGTCTCTTGCTGGCCTCTGCCATGGGTCGCGGCGAAGAGAGTGTCCACGGATACGGATTTGCGCTTGGGACTTGTCCAAAGGCGCAGCAAAGATTGGTTGATGCCCGACCCCGAAGGACGAGCGCTGGTTGGCAGTCGGCCGTGTTAGTCATTCTGTGCGTGCGCGCTTGCGGCTCGAAGTGGCCCGAAGCAGATCGCTAGACCGCAAGGGCCGTGGTCGAGGGTCGAGGGCCTATCAAAACATCCAAGGTCGGCCGGGCAGATCCGGGGTTGGGTCGAGCGAAACACTGGGAGCAATATTCCGCCAGGCTCTGCACGGCCATGGCGACTGGCATTGGTCCAGCGAAGGGGGCAGGGCCTGCAAGGAGAAACCTCGTGGCCATCGTCTTTCTTCGACGGAGTCGCTGCATGGCATTGGCATGGAGCCCCCCCCGGCCAGGATAGTCCCTGCTGGCCTGGGACCAGCGAATCCGGGGACGATGCCGCGGTGGCCCAGGCTAGCCAAGGCAAGGCAGGCTCTGCGATGCGTTGTCCCCCGGCGGCACCCCGTCCCCAATCTCCCACTCTCGTAATCTCCCAAAGTGAGGCGGCCAGCCGCGACGAGTGGCTGTCGAGGCCCGGCGACAGGGGGTGGGCGGCCATCCTTTCGGGCGACCGACAACGCACCAGCGGTTGCAGGACTGATGACTGCAGATTCACACGTCGACTTCTCCAAAGCCTTGCGCCTGGTTTGCCTGATCTGACAAGTCCAGCCAGAGAGCATCGGACGGCTGACAGAATGGCGTTTTCTGCGTCATGGATCTGATCTGGAGTCGTCTGCACTACGACGCTCCCCGAGGGCGGCCGACAAATTCACCCATTCGCTGCTACGCTTCAGTCCGTCAATCTGCCCGACTTTGCCCGATTCATCGTGACAAACCACCTGTAAGTGCACATCTCCATCACTGCTAGCCCTCACGGAGTACTGGAGAGCCAGTATCCAACATCCCTACGGCTGACTGGTTGTCTATGCATGTCATACCTATGTCTCAGCCTGGGGGTAACCACAGAGAGCTAGAGTGAGGGAGGAAGGAGGAGAGACAGAGAGAGAAACAAGTAATAATGAGGTAACATAAAAGCACGTCGGTGAGCAGAAAAAGGTGGTGGTGGCTGAAGACGATGGGGCTCATAGAAGCCGGGCGTTGCAGGGTTACAACTAGGGAGCAAGCGGCTCATTCATGATAGCGAAATAGCGAAATAGCGCAATAGCGCAATAGCGAAATTCCGGGCGGCTTCCGTTCAAATCACGACGACCAACCAACCATACCATGGGCAACATGCAGCGCCAGGTTGCGCTGCAGGCAGGCTTTTGTCGAGTGCCCGTTGGCGGCGTGCCGTATGTAGCCTATACACAGCATATCATACACAGCCACTGGCCCGAGACGCCCACCAGCCTCGGTACGCAGAGAGAGCATTTCCCATACGCTTGTTGTTGTTTGTTTAAGCCCAAACGTGTCAACTGGCATCCCCCGTCGCCGTCACGAGCGACGCCGGCGACGGCACGGGACGGCCCACGGGATGAGGGCGCTGTGCTCTACCTCTGCACGGGCCGAGCTCAGCGGCAATCAGTACCGGGCGGGACAGGAAGAGAGACGCATGGACTGTGTCTGTCTGTATGCTCCGTCAATTCGGGGTTGCAATGTGACTTGCAACCGCATCACATACATACCTAGTAATAGTAGTACGGGGACTGCATTGCGCGGGGACGAAAGATGATGAGAGACGGGCTGCAGGCGTGGGGGTTTCAGTCAAAGTGTAGGGAGGGAGTACCGACGGGCGGTAGATGCGTTGCTCTACCCTGACTATACCTGACTTGTGCTACAGAGGAACTGCGCAAGGTGCTGCTGGGGTTGGGTAGTAGTGTAGGCACTGTACAAGGAAACAAGGTAGGCCACTGTTGCCAGCTGTCCAGTGCGGGGGGCGGGACGGCGCCTGCGGGCATCGGTGTTTGTCGCTTCCAAGCTCCGACCGATGATGCCACTTACCGCATTTGCCGTGTTAAGGAAAGGTGTCAACTCCGGACAACCCCCAAGCGCCATCATCCAAACAAAACATGGTTTGGTACCAGGTTTTACCAGTTTCCTAGCGCAAGACAATCAAGGTTTAGCGCATTCGCCGCTTTTGAAAGGAGGGTATGAGGAAACGCCCGCGTGTATGTCTGTAACTGGAAAGGGACAAATAATAGTTGACTCCCCACTAAAGGATTAAAATCAACTTAATGCCCAAAGGCTAGTGTTAGAGGGATTTTGAAGCAATGGGAGTTGGAAAAGCAAACGCGGTTTAGATATTGTTGCAACCTGGCGGGTGTGACTAGCTGCATATAAGGGGCATGCAAGAGTTAAGAACGAAGGACATGGGAAAGTCGTTGGATCCAAGTGTACTCAAGCGGAAGAATATACGGACTATGGGTCGGCGACACTCGCAGAGCGAGGGAAAAGGTATACCTACAAGCAACAGGACATCGAGACATGAAGATCTAAAAGGAAGAAAACTTGAAGTGAAACAACACATCGGACGAGATAGGTCACGCGAGACTACCACGATCGCTCCTGACATTTCTTCGGCTACTACATTCTGATGAAGTGGTAGTCATCCTCAATTCACGGCAGTGACATTTCAACAACGTTTGCCATAAGTTTCTCGACCCTGTTTGAACAGGTATGTCACGAAACCATAAAATGGGGCCACACTGTATATTAATAGGGGAGCTACAGAGACCAAGAGATGGCAGGAGAACTTCCCCTACCTGCGCAATAATAATAGTCAGTTCTGGAACTACCAGCAGTGAAGACTATGACATACGACTAAGCCCGCCCAACAGCTCGATATCCGCCAGGTGCGAGGTAGGCGTCGAAGAGCTGCAGGAACCGCAGTATGCACTTGATACACTCCCAAAATGACCTCAGTTTTGGCCACACTATTGACAGGATCGCGGATTTGAGGATATACACGGGCGGCATGATCCTCCCCCCTGTGAACTATCGGATACTTTGCGTCGTTGTAGCGAACCTAGCATCCATCCATTGGATCCGTTATATTCAGTATGAAGGATAGAGGAGTCTAGATGCCTAGCGCAGTAGATATTCTACAGGCTAGGTTAGGTACATTGGTACTTGCTATAGGTAGGCACTGCCTCCAATTTGCCACTCCAGAGCTTACGTAGTGATGATGCTCTTGTTGTTGTAGTTACAAGTCCGGATACGTTGAAAGCAAGAGTAACTCAATTTCTTAAATCCAAGCCTGTTAGGGCAGGCCGTCACATGACCCACCTAGACCACAGGGCCTTTTCCATCCCGTTACAGCAATATCCCTTAGAACGGTGACTCAACTTCCCCCCACAAATATTGCATACCACCCCCAGTTTTACTCCAGTTTTGGTAATCGACATTTGGTTACATAAATATTTTAAGATCTACGGCTTAAACGATAAATTTAACTGTATCGGTAAGTAGCGGCTGTTCTTAAGTACTTCTATATGCATAAAAGATAGGTGTAAACAGAAGTATCTGATATCAGACGGCTAATTGGATAATATTCCCTGCCCTTAGGTATGGGGGGAAGTTGAGTCACCGTTCAAAGGGATACAACGATGATCCCTGCTTTTTGCTCGGTGAAGATCCCCCACACAAGTCCGTATAAACCTAAAGCTACAGTCTCTAAAGACTGGAATCCTATATATTTATAGGTAGCTTCTAGCCTCCTTCGACTCAACTCTTTTTTTTCACACCACACACACTACACACTCTACTAATCAATACCTCTTGCCTACCTCACGACAAATACAAGTTCCTATTCTATTATCACTGCAATTCCAGTCAACCTTGTTATAATGAAAAGTTCCCGGACGTGTCTGCGATGTTGGCAGCAGGTCTTGATCTTGGCTTTCAAGCTTTTAGTTTTTTCAATCGTTTTAAATTATTTATTAACAATTTATATTCTGCCTTGTTTCCTTTTTTATTTATTATGGCCAGTTTATTTTATATTAGTTTGCATTATTATAGCCCTTTTTGTTTTATTTTTATCCTGGCCTATTTGGTATGACGAAAAATCACCAGAAAAACACACTCATTTTAGGTTGAAAATCCTAAGCGAAAAGTTGTCACAAGAATTATAATGGGATAACTGGTTTGTTCCGACCTATTCCTTGCCCATCGTGCAAAATATCTTAATACGAGGCAGAGAATTTCGGCGACCCGAACCGGAAGGTAGAGCTTAGTCCCGAAGCGACCTTTCCAGTCCCGCAGCACAGCATGGGAGTTCAAATATCATACCCAAGGAGTTTTGCCGCGGAAAACCACGCAAACCTCTCCCTCTCGCCATGAGATTCAACGACTACGGTCATATCGAAGTCGTCATATTAAGAATATAGGGGCAACCGCAATGCTTCGGAAGACTATACAGACCTATGACTCGACCGACCACGGGAAACCGTCATCGAAAACACTTGACCGGACCTCGTAAGCGAAGAGTCGCTTCACACACAGCGCCGAGCACGAGCCCAGAGGTTGGGGCCAACGAATACGGTTTGACTGTCACGCGTGCCTACGGCAATTTAAAGCATGTTGTATTGTTCATGGGTTTGATTTGGGAGATATCTTCAGGCAATATGTTGCAGACTGTGCCACATTTGGAGGTCATGGATGCTATAGAGATAGCCTCGCCCGCTGCATGCCCCTGGGGAGGAGAAGGCTTGGAGTGCGTGCCTATGGCCCTCCCCACGGCGACAAATGCGGCCAGGCTGCAGACAGCGACCAAAGGAAGATGCGAGGCTCATAAAGCTTGTTGCTCGGGGTTCACAACTAGATGATGGCGATTAGCAATGCTTTCACTTCAGGGAAGAAGCAAGATAAACCAACGTTGGCTTACCGAATGCGGCTCGACTGGAATCCGGTCGTTTAACCGTGTCTCAAATAATCCTTAGAAGACCAAGGAGTAGCTGAATAGAAAGACTGAATATACATACCCTCCCACTAGCATGAGTAGAGTCAAGAGAAGTATACACGAGCATGGAATTACGCACCAGTACGATCAAAACTGCGTACTGGTCCGACTCGAACCTCGCACCAGTGCGGGTTTGGACCAGTACGTGCTCAGATCCAGGGACTGGCACGATATCCGAACCAGTACAGGTGTGGACCCTGTAGCAGTACAACCACGGACTAGTACGAGATTCGAACCAGTACGACTCCAGACCAGTACAAGCCTGAACCACGGACTGGTCCTGGACAAGCCTGCCAAGCCAACGTTTTCACATGCGTTAGTTAGAAACACGTAATCATCTTGGATTTATAAAAATACTTAGATAGTCCCCCCGACGTGACTGCCGCCCTTACGTCTTAGGTAGTATAGGGCGAGTTTGTATTAGAGTATTACGCCTATCAAGTCTCGACTATAGCTGCGTTTGTTCGGTGGAGCGACTTCCTAGGAAGTTGCTCTACCAATACGGTCCTATCAAATCCGGTTTGTTCCAAAACGGTTCTCTTAACTAGATTTAGTGCATTTATGGTAATAGTACGTTTTACAATAATACGTGTTATTAAAAGTTATGCAAACTCGTTTTGCTTTGGCTTATGCAAAAGGCGGGTTCTGCTCAGGCCAAGCTCAGACCAGGCTCAGGCTAAAAGCGGCATGGCTTAGGTAAGATTCCCATTCCGATTCGGGATGGTAAAACCTATCTATGAGGTAGAACACGTACATACCTATCTTACCTAAGTAATCTCACGTTACTTTGCCGCCGTATTCCAAGAGACACTCTATCCGCCGAAGCCGACTTGGTAGGCATCGTCTCTTGTCCGCGAGCCCCGTACACAACCCATGGCCGCCCCGAGCTAGACGGGGACCGGCCGGCCACATCCACACCCACACCTCCATCGCATTTCCATGTGATAGCATCCCGACCAGAGCGCCACCATGCGCCGTCTTCCATCGCTACTGGTGGCCTGCACGGGCCTGGGGCTCTGTCAAGCCCGCCAGCCTGGCTTCAGCGTCCACCACGATCTCCTCGCCTATCCCCAGTTCGAAGTCGTCATCTCCGACACCTACATATCCGAGTCCGACGCCCAGGCCCTCATCGACAGCCGCGACGCCGCCCATCCTAGTTATGATGCCGGCCTCGCCAGCCAGACTGACATCGCCTCCACCATGCGCGCCGCCGACCCTGCTGTCGACGACCACGCCCGGGACCACGCCGACGCCGAGACGTACGAGATCATGAGCATGTCGCCGCATCGCTACCTCTGCGCCATCCCCGTCATCGAGCCCGCCCCCGCCCCGAACAAGACGGCCACCGAGCTGGCCAAGGCCGAGGAGGCACGCGAACTGGCCCGCGCCTCCACCCACGGCTGGAGCCTAATCAACGAGCTGGACGGCACCTGTCTGTACTACATGTCGGGCTGGTGGAGCTATCGCTTCTGCTACGGTCAGGACGTCGTGCAATTCCATGCCGTCGCCTCCAGCATGAAGAGTGGCCCGCCTATGCGCGACGCCAACACCGCCGAATATGTGCTCGGCCGGGTCCCCGATCCCCACGTGGCCTCGCGCTCCTCGCGTCGCGGCCAGCCGCAACAGCTGCGGCGCCAGCAGAACGACCAGAACGAGCAGGATCCCGCCGCCGCCGCCGCCCTGGCACCGCCCAATACCGACCTCCAAGTCAAGGGCGACCTGCGGTATCTCGTACAGAGGATGGGCGACGGCACCATCTGCGACTTGACCGGCCGCGAGCGCACCATAGAGATACAGTACCATTGCAGCCCCGAAAGCACCCAGGACCGTATCGGCTGGATCAAGGAGGTGACTACCTGCTCCTACCTAATGATGGTCAACACGCCGCGCCTCTGCGTCGACGTCGCCTTCCAGCCGCCCAAGGAGGAGAGGGCCAATATCATCAGCTGCAGGGCCATCGTCTCGGAGTCTGCCCAGGCCGATTGGCATGCGCGCAAGACACTCGAGGCACAGGCTGCCATGGTCGGCCATGCCAAGGAAGCCGCCAAGGCCCCCGTGGTCATCGGCGGTGTCGTCGTCGGCGGCCGACAGATGCTCGGCAGGGGGGAAGACGGCAAGGAAGCACCAAAACTGTTGCCGCCGAGGAGCTTGTTCGGCGGCAGCGGGGGTGGCGGTCTCAACAAGCTCGTCGAGATCATAGCGTCGGCGGCCGGCAAGGACGAGGGCGGCGCCGTCAACTTCATGACCGAGGAGCAGCTCCAGGAGCTTGACCTCAGCCCCGAGATGATCGAGAACCTGAGGAAAGAGATCCAGAAGCTGGCCGGCGACAGGGGGTGGCAGCTCAAGATGGTCGAGCTGCCGGGGAATAACATCGAGTTGGTTGGGATTATTGAGGATGACGATGACAAGGAAGGCGGTACCGCGGGAGACGGCAAGAAGGAGGGCAAGGAGGAGGGCAAGAAGGAGGCAAAAGACGAAGTGCAGGGCAGCGAGGAGGTATTCTTTGAAGAAGAGTTATAGTGCCAACTGTGTTATTGTATAAATGATTACAGGCGTTACGCAAGAGGATTAATGGATTGGCATTTTAGAGGTATCCGTTATTCTTGGTTCATGATATGCTCTGATTCTTACTGGCCTGGCGTGTATATTGACAGAGAGGATATAAACACAGATGTTGGACTATCCCTCCGCCTTTGGCCATCAAGCGAACTGATTATGGCTTCCCTAAAGACTGCTCCTTATTTCTACTCTACATAGGCCATTTCTAGAGCATGGTTTCATTCCCCCTTTACTCTATTCCATATTATAGACTGTTTCCCATAGACTAGAACTCAGACTGGTATCGTACTGCCCTCCCTTTAGAAGGAGATAAATAGCTATAGATGTGGTCTTCAAAAAGTACCGGGTTGTTCTGGCGGAAAGGGGGTTATTGGGACTGGCGAAGAAGAGCTCGTTCAAGTAAAATCGCTTAGGTATATACATATGGAGAACTACTTAGGGTGAAGGATAGAATCGCTGATGGTAGCTAGAGCAGCATGCTATTTACATATATTGATTCACCTCGATCTTTGATCGTTTTAGGGTTCTTAATGCCTCAACTCTTCCTGGATCAAGGCACAGTTACTTACACAGCTGCCCTAAGCCCAGATATTATCGTAGATCATCGAGCCCTGGCTGTAGTAAAGGTTGCATATCTTTCTATTCACCTCTGAAACTCGGATCCGACAAGTACGACCCTCTCACGGTTTAAAGTCGCTCCCTATGAGAATTCCCGTCTTAATTTCCGGCTATGAGGCAAAGGACTACGTACGGCTTCTAAGCTACGCTAGTGAATACGAAGCATTGGCCGTGAAAGATCGCACCGCATACCTGCAAGGTGCCGCTGTGGATCGGCATGTTTCCGAGATGTTGTCTCAAAGTGATTATCAGCTTTCTCGACATACCTACACAAGTTTGATGGTAGTAAGCGTTTGGTACCTAGATACGCTCACTTTTAAATCCGCTACCTCTATAGGTGACTGGTGTTTGCGAGACAAGTCGCTCGACGACATCCTGTGCGCGGCCAACACGGGTCATCACAACGCAAGCCACCGCGCGAGCGAGCAGCTACTTCATGATGTATGGCAATCGCAACCACTCCGTCATAGCGACCCCATAGCAACCGCGATATATCGTTTCAAGATTCACTGGTTAGATTTTCTCGCCGATACGTTTTAAGAGAGCTTTTGGACTGCGCCGAAAATGTTTGTCTGTCTGTCTGACTGGCCGCGTCATCAAAGCCGAAGGTGCGTTGACTTGCGCCGCAAAACGACATGCCACGTAGCGCACTGCACTGCTATGCCCTGTGTCACGAGCGCCCAACCGGGAGACTTCCTGCTGCTGCGCGTCCGTGTCTGTTGGCGACGACGCCATGTGCCGCCGCCACGGACTGCGTATGTTCTGGCTATGCAGGACGAGAGGGCCGTCCTAGCATTGACTGGCGCATGCACTCCATATTGACCCGCTGCGGTTTGCAGTGGTAGAAGGGGTTGCTTCGGGAGCTGGCGCCAACTTGAAAGGGCGAAAGGGAGGCAAGCGTTGAGTTTGGGTTACTTCGATGAGTTCTCTCTGGGGTTCGAATGTGTTGTTCTTGGCTGCTGGTGTGGTTCTGTTCATATCAGCAGCGTGTGGTTGGCAAGAAAGTGCGCGGGAGGAACTGCACGATTTCATTCGGTCAACGACCGCCTACTTACATACCTCTTACGTTGTCACGAATTGATTGGCTGACACGAATGCCCGTCAGACACGCAACTTTGGCATGAACAACCATTCTAATCGTTTTCACGATTACCATCATGCCATCCCTTCTCGCGATATTATACCATACGAATCGGTATCCCCGACTAACCACTTTCCAGTCGAGAACACTGTGCAAGTGCCGAAGACGGCCCGCTTGAACTGGTGACGGCCAGCGACTAACTTGCAGGTCTAGCGTAGGCACGATTTCTGCAAGCTCTTAAAGAGCTCTCTTGGCACATGAGGATGGGGCCGGAAAATGCAGTAGTAGTATTGGCTGTACGAATTCTGGCTGAATATTGTTGCCCCACGACTTTTGCTTGACGTCGTCTGCTTACCATACCACCCTTCAACTCACAAACATCTCAGCGATTTCCATTTTTGCCAATACTACCACAGCACTCTGGATGGACTAACATCACACATCGGTTATTAAGTAGAAGCATAGCCCACGACTCAACTAAAGGACCAAGGTAGAGAGCCGAGGTCGTAAAGTATAATGGAGACATACGGTCCAAGTCACAAGATGTAGAGTAGCCGCAAATGGTGTACTAGATAGACAGGGAAGGCCTTGGAGCGTCGATTGCGAGGCTTCAGTATGCCTACAATGCGGAGTCCACGGGGACGAGGGCTGTTTGCCATGACGACGACAGCGACGGCGTTAGTAACTATCTGCGAGGTGGGTTGGTCACGGAGTGAATAGATCCGGGAGCTAGAAGTAGGGCTCAATAGGGTGTTCATATTGATTCTGAGCCTTCTAATCCTAGGGGCTCAGGTGATCCTCGTCGACGATGAGGCTGTTGAACCTAGATAATCACTGCTGTCGTGATGGGGGAGGTTCGCTTTCAAGTTGACTTTCAGAACGACTGGCGGAGCCGCTGGTTGCGGCCTACTCGTAGATATAGGTGTATCCAATATATTATTCTGACCCTATGAACCTTAGATTAAACTGTTACATATCCCTTGATACTATTTATTCGACCTATTACTCGTGCTCCTGGCATACACAGAGGCGTTTGAAGGAATCCCGGAAATCGACAAAGCGGTAGTCAGAGACTCCTGCGACGGCGGCGGTGGGTGGCAGAGAAGTCCCCCGAGCCCCCAGGGCTTGTTGCCAGGTTGAGTGTTATCCTCGCCGCGTGAGAAGTCATTCGAGTCTCCGAGATCGGATGGAGGTCGATGATGCCCGAAAGCTTAACGTTCCTCCTCGTAGGCTGCCGCTAGATATTTGGTGATGAGCTCTAGAAGAGTCGCGTTAGCCAAGTTATGCATCCGGGTTTCCGTCCTACGCACACACGATCGACCTCCCGCTGCCCGTCCCCGCTACCTGTATGCGCTTTCGATTACTGCTCATTGCCTCGAGGACTTTTCTCTGGGCGTCTCGCAATTCGAAATCCCCGCGCCCAATCATATTCCTGGCTGCCTGTACCGTCGTGGGTTCGCCTAGCGCTTCTAGGCGCGCCTGTTGAAAAGCTAGAGCCGTGTCATCACCGATCCCCTCCCAGACTCGCTTGTGCCTTGCAGTCCCGGCGCCGGCCCCGTCCAAATCCTATAGGCTACCTATGCGATGGTAGGAGGAGTTCCAATATCTCCGCCGTCAGCGGATGTAGCGGATAGGAGTCTCTTTATCATCGTGATAGTGCTCGAAGGTTCCTTGATCACCCATTGAAGTGATATACTGAAAAACCTGGCGAACAGCTCCCCACCGTCTCGCTCAACAGAGTATACCAGCTTTGCGGTGCTGGGCGAACGTTAGTTGTAATAATAATGGTGAGAGGAATGTTGGTGCCTATCGGGGGGAGGGAACAAGGCTATGTAGTGGTCTCTGCCTCTCTCACCATATCGCGAAGTCCTCAAAAGACGTGGAAATGAACAGTGAATGCGTGTAGCAAGAGGCCTATCTGGATGACTAAAGGAGAAGCTATCTCGAAGTGGGAGGTGGGTGTTTTCTGGGAATAGACGTAAGTAGAAGCCCGTGAGAATGATGAGAATGTTGGTTTGTTGTAACAATGATATTTCGATGGCTTTTATTGTGGTATATAGTGTATAAGATGTCTAAAATGGGCATAAATGGCTGAATGATCAAGCAAATGTGTGTTGTGTTTGTGTTGGAAGAGGGAAGAGAGGAGGGAGCCTGGAAATTCTGGAGGGGGATGTTAAACACTCCGTCTCCCGCTAAAACACAATGTGGAAGGCGTCTCTCATATTTACTGGTAATAGAACGTAGTTACAATAGTAAAAAGACGGGCAGTCAACTTAGTTGCAGTCCAGAATCTAGCAGGCACAGCGAATTCCATTCTACTGCCAGCAGGTAGGCTCATGGCGAGGACGTGGCGACCCCTATTCCCTCGGAGCAAAACTATGACGTATCATCCCTCTATCAAGAAATCACACTGAATCGGTAGGAGGGAATCTCCTTGACACAACCAATTGCACTTGCAACGTTCATCCAAACATTCCAAGGGAAGCCGAGATGCTAGGCTCGTGTCAGGCTTGGTTCCTATGCCAAGGGAATTCGAGTCCACGCGGGAACCGAGAGTCGTACGTAACTCAGTAACTCTATTGTGATGCAGACGGTCCAACATATCGCCAGGACCACGACCCAGCTGGACCTTATTGAGATGTCTACTTTATCCTAGTAGTAAGAATACCTGTCTTCAATATACCGGGCACGCACTTTCTTCATGTGCCCATCTCTCGCAATGATCTATGATCTAACCTAGATCACTGACCTCTCGGCTGCAGGTGCCGGCAGCAAAGTCTCTGATGACCTTTTTGCAAGAGCATGCTTGACAGCCCTCTCGATGGTATCGACGAGGGTATTGGGCATACTGAAGAATGGCGAGTGGCTGGAATCTAGACGAGCCATGAAGGAGCCCTCGGGGAACCGGGAAGCCACGGCTTCTTGAACCTGGATAGCAATAGCTTTGTCCTGCTCGGCAAAGACGTAACCGACGTCGTGATTTCCGTTAAGGGAGTCGTAAGCCGACACGTCTTTCGCAACTTGTAGAGGAATGGGCCGGAGAGAAGCGACGGCTTTCTCTGCGAGAGAAGCCTCGACATCGGCGTAGAACACGTCCAGGGGTTGCTTTGGCATCATGAAACCGTCCTATGTACTCTGACATTTAGTGAGCCGCTCGTATACAGGTCATGCGTTCAATTTACCTCGGAAACATCCCACCACCATGGATAGCTGCCTCCCTGCATTGTCAACAAGTCCGTTCCTGGTGGGATGACAAAAGCTGCAAGGTACAGAATCATGAGTATGCCGCCTCTCAGACCCGTCGAAGCGCGTTGTTTGGCTCCCAATCCGTCCACGGCATGCGAGGCAACGAAACCGCCGTATGAATGGGCTACCACAACCACTTCCTTCCCCTCGTCAGCGAGACTAGCCAGTGCTGACCGCATTCCAGCTGCGTCATCGAAGACCCCAACCCTGGGATCAGCAGCGCCAACTGTAGCGAGTGACGACGCCTCTGTCTCGAAGCCCCGGGCCGAGAGAAGGTCGCGTACATGATCAAAGACCCAAGGGCTGTGCCAGGCGCCAGGTATGAAGAATATCGTGGGCGCAGTTTTGGCTTCGGTGGCAGTCGATATATTCATGGCTCCCGGAGTGATGGTAGTATTTCTCAGGGCATGCAATGCGTGCACTGGCCCGGACAAGAGGGGGGTACATCATCGTTATAGATAGCCGACTGGATTATGCTTACGACCATGCCGGCCGGAATCCATCCTACCAACAAGCATCGGGGACGGTGTGGGAACTGTTGGTATCACCTGCATGTTGTTCGAGACCAACACTGGCATGCTCCCAGTAGTTCGGGAACAGGCCCTTCACGTCATGTTCACATTGCTGGCATGGGAGCAGAGTCGTATCAAAACACCGAACTGGCGGGACGATAAGTCATTGTGGCGTATGACTAGGCCTATAACACCCCTTCTCGATCTCCCTAAATAGGTCTTAGAACGAATTCTCATGGGTAGCTTTGCGCATGACGCAGTCGCTAGGATCCACCCACAGCACAGAGTGAGTCTCGCGCAGCCTCTAGCGTCGCCATCTCGGCCGCAAAGTTGCACACAGCCTCATCGGGGATGCTTGGCTCGTCGCTACCGCCTTCGGCCACTTCGTCCGTGAGTTATATGCCTCGCAGTACAGATTCTAAGCGCCTTTTTCTCACCCACGGGGTGTTAACGACGGGTATTTCCTTGGAAAATGCTTCCTTGTATTAATTGTAACTTTGTATCTTGCTTGATCGCGGGTCATGATGTCCCGTGAGCACCTCCAACACGGTGTGGGGTCGATACTTGACAACGTCGTCCAATAGAAGATGGGGCAGTATAAAAGGCATCCGATTATAGAGTTACATGCCCATCATCTATCAAGAACCTTAGACTACCTAGAGTACGGATGACTTCCCGGGGACAGCCCCTGGTACGTTTTGTTCGGTACTTGTAGATACCTGGGCGTTGATGAAACACTCTCACTGCGCACCAAACCAGTAAAAGCATATAATGGGTGGGAACTGAACCAGTCTAACTACCTAACTACCTCTTTAATATCGTAGCTATTATAAGCAACCGGCTGTCGACGTTTAACTAGATATAGCAAAGTACCTACTCGTTAGTCTAGGCCTTTCCTAGCTAGAGCTAACAGGGACATTATCTGTGCGCCAAACGGTTGCGGACACTTTAATCACATTCTGAAGCGTTCATTTCACGCGTGGTCGTGGTGGTACGGTACTTTGTAGAGCTCCGCACCAGGATCTCGGCCGTCAACAAGCTCCCTCGTAACCCAGCATAGCATCTGACACCCCCTGAAAATGAGTGGAATGTATGATATCTTTTATGATTATATCCGTGCTAAACCGATGGAGTTGTTGCTCAATGACACACTGGAAGTATGTCATCTACATTACTCCAAATACTCCAAGGTACGTGCGTAGGACGTGATGTGTGATTGAAACATCACGGCAAGGGAGGCGTGATAAGGAGGGTCCATGCCACACTGTACACAGCTCATTCCGTTCAGGACCAGGACCAGGACCAGGACCAGACCAGACCAGGGGACAGCAGACGGCCACTGGACCATTGGGCGAAGGAGCCCCCCCTATGGGATTTCCGTTGGCTTCCGTTCAGCCTGTCAGATGCCACTTGCCATGGCGCTCGTCCCCTGATCCTGGCCTCCCATTAGCACGACGAGGTCCCGACGCTAGGGGACGATTGGGCCGACGAGCGCTATAGCTGCGCTAATGCAGGATTGCGCTGCGACTACTGCAGGGCTATCATACCGTGTGCCAGCACTGTGAAAGGGGTCCGACATCCCTCATCCCTCATAGGTGTAGGCTAGGCAGGTTGCAATAGGTTGCAGTAAGTTGCAGTAGGTTGCGCCTCAAGCAGCTCGGCTTCCTTCCCTCGTCTTTTCACGTCAAGAAAAGAGCGCTGGCGTTTGTCGGTGTTCGTTCAGCGTTCAGCCCGCCTTCCAATCGATTCGATCGACGGCGCAGCCTCTCCTCGCCTGCCAGCCAGCCATTCGCTAAAGGGGCCGTGACATCGCGGGCGGGCCTCAGTTTTCTTTCCCCCGTCGTTGACATCTTGGTCGTCGTCGTCTTGATGCCCACCATCTCTTCCCATTCCATCGACGCCCTCCCGCGCGTCGTGTGTCGTTCGTTGTTTCGTTTGTCCGGCGACCCGTGAGATCGACTCTAGGCATACCTACCTAGGTACTTACCTAGGTACCTACCGAGTAGACCTATATTGCATGAGGAACGCTACGCGAATGGTCTGGTCTCACCCGGGCATGCTCCTCGGCGGCGCTGTTCCTCACTGACGACATTGAGGCTGAGACACGGGCAAGACACTCGGGTGCTTCGTATGGCAAGACACCAGCACCACAGGATCGAACACGCACTCACGGCAGTTGACCCCCGTCCAGCCGCCTCCCACGCCGGTCCCTCTCTCGCCGACTCTCGCACTGCATGTCCCTCGATCTCCTTCTGATCCCGATCTGGTCCCGGCCCTGACTCGCTCTCCACCGGTCGCCGTGATGCTGTAGAGCGGACAATTCCGCCTCAGACATACGGAATTCTTGCAATCCCTTGCGAATTCTTCTTGAGGCCATGAACACGACAGTACATACGACTCTGTCGTGGTCATCGCCAACCCTCCTTGTGCCCTTGAATCAACCGATCTACAGCCTGCCCGTTTCTCGTAGCCGAGTTCGATGTTGAGCCCGTGGTCTCAGATGGAATGCCGGTAGCCTTTGTCTAGTACAGGAAAACGTGTGTATCTGGAAGATGGAGAGTACTGGTTCCCGCAAAGAGGGCCGCGAGCGCCTCCATCGCCGTGCGATTTCGCAGGCCAGTACGGCTAGCAGCATGATGCCCAGCCCGAAGACGACCAAAAGCACAAGCTCCTCTGCTTCTCACCCCCGCGCCAACACACCATCGAATGCACATCGCATGCATGGACACCATCGCAGCCACACTGATAGAGAGCCGCCTTCGTCTGTGGAGATGGGCAGCGAGTTGAGGCGGTCAATGACGCCAGCATCCAGCCTGCTTCAAGAGAAGTTACAGCAAGAGAGGAGAGCCGAGAGCGAACGACTGGCGAGCAGATTAGTAGCCGACCTACATGCGTCTAACTACCATGCTCGGGATGAAAACGCTTTAAAGTCGCCTACCAAGAGGTACGAACCTGCAGTCGGACGGCGACCAACCTCAAGTCATGACGACGACTCGAGCCAGACTAGCATGGGGGCCAAACAGGTAGAGAAGGTATGTATGGCTAGATAAGTTGACAGCTCTCTCATATATGGCATGTGACTGACATGGGCCATTTCCAGGCCGTCTCTACCTTGCATAAACAGAACTTCGACCTCAAATTAGAACTTTTCCACCGGCGCGAGAAACAGTCCACCCTGGAGCGGAGAGTAGAGGAGCTTGAGGCGGAACGCCGAAAATCAAAGGCCATCCAAGACAACCTAGCTCACGAACTCGCCGACAGAGACAAGGCCATCAAGGAGGCCGTCAATATGATAGTCAAACTCGAGGCGAGGGTTGATATACTGGCTCGAGAAAAAGAACTGGCTTGCCAAATTGAGGCTGAGAAGCCTTGTCAACACTCATGGTACAGCATATCCGACTCGCTGCGTGCGGAAACCCCCAAACCCAGCGATTACGGTGGCACGGTCTCGCCAGACACCCAAGGCCTCGAACGGATGCCCAGTTTTCTCTCGGACCGGAGCGCACACACTCAGTACCTTAGGAGTATCGTTCTACAAAATCAATCTAGTTTCCGGCACATTCGCAAGGTTTCTGAAGTTTCTGCATCAAGTGCCGAGGTGAGCGAGGCGAATCACATAGCTAGTCCTAGTCTCAGCATGCTGAGCGAGAGTTCTTTTGTAAGCATCTACGGTTCTAAACAGGGGCAAGAAGGGATTGATATGCCACTGCTGGGAGATGTGTCTGGTATGGACGGCACTTTTGGTGGCCGTTCGCCAACCCCCACTAAGACAGTGATGGATTCACTACCTATTCAGAACTCTACAGTCCCCAATCGTACCCTCGGGTTGATACCAAGGCCTGCGACCAGCCTGTCTGGTAAAGTTACATCTATGAACGATGCCCTGCGCGAAGAATCACCTCTCAAAGAGATCTATACGCCAGAGGAAGTGAATTCCGTAGATGACACCCTCCGAACATTCGCATATGGCCGTAGGAGAAGTGTTATGACCCCAACTGTCCAGTTCATGGGCTCCCCATCAAAGGCAAGAGGCAGGCGGGAAAGGAGGGAGACCCTGCAAAAGGTCATGACAAACTATCCAACATACAAAGAACTAGCTAATGCTCACACTCTGCCGCCGACTCCGGATACTGTATCATCCTCGGTTCTGCGAAAGCACAAGGACCACTCTAGCTCACAAGACAGCCTCTCCAGATATGAGGATACTCGCGTCCCAAGGGGTTTCACAACATCGTCGCCCCATGGCACCGAATATATGAGGTCATTGGCAGGTCATGATGCAAGCCCTCGTATGAATGCGCAAATGACATCGTCGTCGGTTCCTCCTAGGAATAGGTCCGAGTTGCCGACCCCTGGTTTTATCAAGGTGGACCAGAACGCACTGTTGTCTGATCTGAATCACTTGGTTCATTCGGCAACAAACTCCACGTCTGCTGGCCGTTCTCGTTCGGACAGCTTTGCTTCGGACTCAGATTCGGATGGTGGCGCAGATGCTCGCTCCGATATCGAGAGTTGTGACTATTGGATGCGTGAGAGCTATAAGTCCGAGAAGGGTAATAAGAACCCGAGCGCCCGGCCGACGTGTGGACGCCCTCCTTCGCCGGACTTGTTTTCCTTCCCTGCCAACTCGGAGGGTTGGCAACCGGACGCCATGTTTGGTGCTCTGAGAGGTAATGGGTTTCTTGGATCACCCGTTCCGGCTTTGAGGCGCGACCCGATCGACGAGCTGGCATCGTCGTTGCGGTCACCTCCACCAGATCCTCTAGAGGCTACGGCACAAGGCCCACCACCGCCTTCACGCAGGTCGAGCCTGAATAACCAGGGTGCGGGCCACTTTCTGCTGTCCTCCTTGACTGGAAAGACTGGAAAAAGCTCTTCTCGGGAGGGCAGCATCCCTGGGCGTGATGCGAGAGGAAGGCGCTACAGCATGGACGGTTCTGGACTGGCGGCGTCGCCCGAGGCCCCGGCGGATGTAGCGCCAACCACGAAAAGAAGCCAATATCCGCCCATCTCGGGCCTCCACTCACGCGGTCGCGGGCTGGGCCTCAACTCGCTCTTTAGGCGATCTGGCCCTGAAAACTACGGTGCCCCCTTGAGCGCCACGGAATCAACTTTCCCCCCCGCGGCGTTGCAACGAGGACCCCCTTTGCCGCCCAATCATCTACGCAATATTAGAAGACCATCTGGTAGAATGAGTGTCCCGCCGCCCGCGACGATGCCGTGGGCCACACGCCCGACCCAAACGGTCGAGGACGAACTCGCGAGCGCCACGCCTCCACCGATTATGCGTAATCGCCCACCGCCGGTCCAAACGGACCTAAGCAGCTCCGAAGTGACCACGTCGGATGCATCGCAGGCCGTAGATGAGAGCGCAGATCAGACTGCGTTGTCGACAGCGGCTGAGAGCGCGACCCCGGTTGCGCCTCAGAATGGCGGCGGCATGAGGAAATGGCTGGGCCTCGGGAAAAAGGCAAGCCCGAAGACGCGCGCGGGTTGAGAAAAAAAAACCCATCGTGTAGCATTATGTATATCCTTTGAGAGGCGTGTACAAGTTGCCTAGATTTGGCTCGGGGCTGCTAAAATAAACAGCGCAAGCTGGAATCCGACTACAGGACACAAGTTGGTGTAAAAAGAGGGGGAAAGGTCGTCCGTCGGCTGGCCCCCCCTTTCTAGACTTGGCTTTTGGAGCAAATAGCAAGCATACTTGATCGTAGAGTTTTCATTGAATAGTTACTTACCTTACAGAGTTTGCATTTACAATGTCTTGAGTCTCTTTTTCTCGGCAGGGCTGGGCAGAAGCGTAAACTAGGACATCTAGATTAGATAGGTAGTTGGAAGGGGACGGTACTTGGGCGCATATTTATATTCTCTATCGCATTGTTGAGAAAATGGAAGGTTGTTTATATTAAATAGAGGGATCTTCTGATTTAAGTAAGGTAGCTAACGTGCCGGGGGCGACAAGGTGTAAACTTGGGGGCAAGAGGGCGAGTATCACAGTACCTTGCAAGGTATGTTAGATAGCCTTTGATGTTTCTATTTTTTTTTTAGGTTTCTTATTTTTCTTTCCCCCAATCAAGCACGCAAATGAGCCGTTGTCCGGATGCCTTGTAGGATTCGAGGCGATAACATGCGTGTTCTTTTTATCGGGCGATTGCGCTCCTGAATGCCGACTTGGGTATTGTGTCGTTCTGGTTCTGGTGGCGCAGGCTAGACTATAAGTAACCCAGCCCCTGACATCACCACCGCAATTTGATCCAACGATTCTCACAAGACATTTCAATCGCCCAAATCGCGCGACCGCATCTTTCGTCGCCGCTGGCCTGAGGTGTTTGAGAGGCCTCTTTTCCTTTATTAGGGGCATTTTTCTATCATAATCACATATACATTTCATGCCGGATTAGACTACACATTACATCGCATTGCTTACCATAAGCGACCGTGCCCAGAGTCTGAGTTCGCTGCAGTCAGTCATGGCCAGAGCGCCGCGCAACAAACCGAAAGCCGTCGGTGACTCGGCGAGCCATCGGCGTAGCGCGAGAGGCGACAAGCCAAAGGAAAATGGGTTAGTTGAGGGAGAGGAAGATATCCAAAATAAGGGCGGTGTGGGTGAGAATGCGAAAGGGAGCAATAAGAGAAAACGGCCGACAGCTGAAGTGAAGAGCGAATTCGCAGACTTACTACCGGCCGCGGAACTCCGGCGGAGCAAACGGATTAAACGCGATATCGTCACAGAATGCGATGGAGACGTGAAAGCAGTTCGGGGAAAGAAGACGAAGAAGACGAAGCTCGAAGCAGAGGCGGAGGGCAGAACGGCAGTCAAGATTGAGGCCCACGACGACGACGACAACGACGACGACGGCGGCACCACCACCGCCGCTCACCATCTCTCCAGCGCAGCACCAGCCAAAACACCGGCAGCAGCAGCAGCAGCAGATCTCCTCGGGGCCAAGAAGCTGAAATCGTACGCGCAGTTCGCGGCCGCGCGGCAGTCGCCGTACCCGGACTTCTCGCGCCCCACGCCGGCCGAGTGCAAGCTGGCGCACCGCATTCTGGCGTCGCTGCACGGCGAGCAGACGAGGGAGCCTGAAGAGGAGGAGAAGGAGCGAGGGGTCTGTGGCCGCTCGCGATCGGTCCTCGATGCGCTGGTGCTCACGGTGCTCTCGCAGAACACGAGCAACGTCAACAGCAACCGCGCCAAGGCCGCCATGGACGCGGTCTACGGGTGCGGCGCCGCCCCCGCCGGCTCCGCGGAGGAGGAGAGGGCGTGGGCGGCCGTGGTGGACGGCGGCCAGGCGAAGCTAGCCCAGACGATCGCGAGCGGCGGGCTGGCGGGCGTCAAGTCGCGCGCGATCCTCGACATCCTCGCCCAGACGCGCGCGCGGCGCGGCCCCGGCGGCGGCCGGTACACGCTCGACCACCTGTTCGCGGCGTCCGACGACGAGGCCATGCGCGAGCTGCTCTCGTTCCGCGGGGTCGGGCCCAAGACGGCGAGCTGCGTGCTGCTGTTCTGCCTGGGGCGGGCGAGCTTCACCGTCGACACGCACGTGCACCGCATCACCGGCCTGCTGGGCTGGCGGCCGCGGGAGGCGAGCCGGGACCAGACGTACGCGCACCTGGATGCGCGGATCCCGGACGCGGACAAGTACGGGCTGCATGTCCTGCTCGTCCGACATGGGCGCGTGTGTGGCGAGTGCAGGGCCGGCGGGAAGAATACGGGCAAGTGTGAGCTCAGGAGGGCGTTTAGGGGGGGCAAGATGGCGGGTGAGGCCGGGGAGGAGGTTAAGGAGGAGGAGATGAAGGTGGTTATGGAGGAGGAGGAGATAGGGCAGGTCAAGGAGGAGGAGGAGGAGGATGGGGGTGATGTGAAGGGGTAGGGTAGCTGGGGAGGAATGTTATATTCACTCCGTGTACTATTTATTGCCTTGGTAATTGGCGACTTCTTGCTGATTCTCCTATCAGGAGCGTTGAAGAGGAGATACTTCATTCTATACTATGTATTATTGATCTAGTCCTCACAGTTCCTTAACAATTATATATTTAACGCCCAGACCTGCCCAGAAGCACGAAGAAGACCCCTAAATTACCTAAAAACCGGGTGCCCGATATTAATAGTAGTTATGCAATTTGTATGCTGGGTGATTTGTTCAACATCTATGCCAGAATATGAGACGCCCAAAGCCCAGTCCTAAGATACGCCTGCCTGTCATCATATACGAATGGCCCCGGACAGACACTCATCCGGGGCGGAAACATCAAATAGATGCAACTCGTCACTAGGCGGTGTTGTCACGGATCAGGGTTCTGAGCTACTGGTCCTCCTAGTTCACTTATCGGCTGGATTAGGAAATGAAATCTTTGGTTCGGCGTGTTTAAGAGCAGGCTCATTCCCAGTGTATCCCTCAAGTGTTATATGTCGAAGGCGTGATGGGAGTGGGCACACCGGCCATATTATTGTGTACAGCCCGTTACTCCTGTGGAAATAGGATCTCGCCTTTGTAGCAGTGCCAGCAGACTACGATTAAATAATCCGATTGTCCTAAAGCTGCTTAAAAAAAAAAAAAAAACTCATTCTATACTCCCCTGCTGTTTGGAACAGTCTATCGTCGTGACTCAATTAGCGCACTAAAGCAGTCAGGGAGAAATTTCATTTTCAGGTGAGAGTCACATCGCGGAAAGAAGATTAGGTATTATTAGGGTCCGGGCGAAGCTTGTCTAGGAGCCTCTTCACCCGACTTCGATCTTCTTACACCAGTCCCTGCCGTGCCGCACCTGGTAATTACAGAGCCACGTCTCCATGACCATGCCCACGAAGCTCGCGACGCAGATGCCGCCGCTATCACTGACGCTGGTGGCGCCGAGGCTGAACTCGCGGTCCTCGCGCGGCACGTTCTCCATGATGGCGGCGAAGGTGTTGACGTACACCCCGCCGCCCAGCAGGCCCTCCCAGAAGACGAGGACGAAGACAATGTACACGCTCGGGATGAAGCCGTACAGCGACTGCAGCGTGAAGAGCACGAGGTTCAGGAACTGCAGGAGGGAGGCGAGGTGGAGCTGCCGGAAACGGAAGAAGGCGATCGAGGTGCGAGAGACGAATACGCCGACCTGGTACAGGAAGCCGTACATGGGGTAGAAGTCGCGGAGTTCGTTGAAGGGCGATGATTCGAGGGGGAAGAGCACTTTTGGTTACGGGGAGTTAGCGGTCACCGTTCGTTCTGCTCAATTCCTCTTCTCGCAATACGCAGGATTCGTCCAAGCAAACTGCGCTTCGCGAAGTCATGCATCGCGAAGAGCGGAGCCGATCAGAAGGGAAATATCTCAAAGAAACTTACAGGTGGGTGACACGCCCTGATTGATAATGTATTCGGATACATAAACCACGAATAACGGGAGCATGTAGGGCACAACGAGTGCCCTCGCGCGGCGAAGATTGGCTCCCATCCTTGCCCACGAATCCTCCTTGGGATTGGAGAGGCCCGCCGAGGCGACAGAAGGCCCCGGAGCAAGGAGACTGGACGCGGCATTGGCCGTCGCCACGTCCTCAACATCCTCGGCCCCCGTCTCCTCATCGGCGTCTGGGAGGGGCTGGTACTCCTTGGCCTTGGCGGCCTCCCGGAGAGGGCTTCTTGGCAGTATGAGGAAGAAGCTGACCAGCATGATGACGGGCAGGTAGGCCGAGGCGAGCAGGCTATTCCGGACGCTGAAGCTGAGCCAGTCCGTCATGACGACGTAGAGACCCGCGCCGACCAGCCCGGCCGCGCCGGTGCCGCTGCCCCAGGCGGCGAGGCTCGGGCGGCCGTAGTAGTGCGTGAGGCCGAGGAAGCTAAGCTCGCCAGCGCCGCTAGCCACGCTGGCCAGCATGACGCCGGCCATCCTGAACGCCACGGACGATGGTGGGGCCAGGGCCACGGCGAGCATGCCGGCGGAGGAGGCGGCAGCGAAGAAGACGACACGGGCCGCGTAGGGCACGCGGTCAATGAAGTAGGGCGCCACCAGCTTGGTCAGGAAGGAGGGGAGCACGTCGGCCAGTAGCACGAGCCCCTTGGGCACCGAGGAACCGACGAGGTCCTGCGCCGCCGAGAGGATGACGACGAAGAGGACGTTGTTGATCAGCCCTTTTGTCAACCTCGGTGTTAATAGATGAACATAGACTTGATTTGAGGGGGGCGTACCGAAGAGCCAGAATGCCGTGACCACGGCGACGTCGGGGCCGGCGAGGGCTGAGGCCAGACGCGCCCTGTAGAGGGCCCAGGACGCGGAGGGGGAGCCCGGCATCGGGAGCAGGCCTGACGATGCCGGAGAGCAGGTTGCGCCGGGCATTGCCGGGAGCGGAACTTTTCGCCAGCAAGCGTTTTCACGACCTATAGTAGGTAACCTTCTTATAACAAAAACTCAAGAGTCATGATGCGCTCGCCCTGCTTGCCGGCCGGGAATGGGGCAAGTTTCGCGGCGAATCGGGCTTTCTGATAGGTAGGATAAATGGGCGCGCGGAGTTGGATAGATACCAGGTATGTATGTGTGTGTGTGTGTCGTAGACAGAATGGCTGAAGGGGGCCGCGTGAGGCTATCCACGGGTGCACAGCGCTCGTGGTGGATGGTATAGTACAAAGAGGCAGCGTCGCCGCCATGTGTCAGCCCCGTGTCAGTCCAGCTGACGTCTGGTCCAATCCAATGGCAAATAGGTAAAGTGTTACGAGGATTATGGGGCATGACGAACGCCACTCTCGGAACATTCCACCCCCTTCACCCCTGCTTGTTGGATCGATCGGCTTGGCTAATGTACAAATACCCGGATGCGAGAGTACGTGCTGACTTATCATAACTACTCATTATTAGATCTGCAAATGTGTAATATATAAATCTGGGCTGTTCGTAGTTGATAGATGGAGGCAACCTGTTTCTCTCAAATCCAAGGAGTGGCAGAGTTACCTACACGTAGATAGAAAGGGGGTAAGGATGAGTATCCAAACACCTTGGTTACAGAATGGGGACAGACTGTTTAGTTATGTAGTCCGATCAATTCACTCGCACACGGTTATTATTTGGTCTACATATAACCGGGGCATTTTCTTTACCCCTTTCAAGTCTTACAACTGGTTGCCGGTAGTGGGCTGGGGCATGTCCCCCTCGGCCAGGTCGAGTTCGGGATAGTATCGGTAGATGCCCTGGCTGTACTTCTGCCTCCGCTCGCTGGCGAGGTACGCCTTGATCTTGGGCCTCTCCTTGACGGCCTCATATAGCGCGAAGACTTTGATGTACTTGCTCGACGTCTGGGCCGCCGACATAGCTTTCGGGAACGCGAAGGTGACGCCGTCGATGGCCTGTCATGCAATTCGTCAGCCAGAGAACCAAATCTAAATAACCACTAGCTCGGCGGTGGTATAGTTATCTAGTCACGATGGCCGACTCTCATGCTTTCTCGTTGCTGCCATGATAAACGAAAAGAAGAAGAAAGAGAAAAAAAAATACGCACCTGGAACAGCACTAGATCGGCATAGGTCAGTCGCCCGCCGTAGAGCCACGGCCCGTCCCCGCTCGCCTTCCCCACGAGCACGCGCTGGAAATACCCCAAGAATTTGGGCAGCCGGTTCTCGATGAAGTCCTTACTCCGCCGCAGCGCCTCCTCCTTCTGGTCCTCGTAGTATAGGCTCGTCGCGATCGGGTGGTGGGTGTCGTGCACCTCGTTGCTCAGGCCGTCCAGCGCCGTCAGCGCGAGCGCGTTGACGCGGTACGGCGCGTCCGGGTCGGCGTCCTCGCCCTCGGCCGGCGGCACTAGGCCCAGCCTAGGGCCTAGGTAGAGAAGGATGTTGGGCGTCTGGCTGATGAGGAGGTCGCCGTGGCGCAGGATCGGGGGCGCCAGCGGCGGCGGGTTATGGTCGTCGCCGATGTTCGAGTCGTCGATCTGCGCCAGTATCTGATCTATCCCTCCCTCCGTGTGCGCCGTGTCGGTGTAGTCGGCGCCGCCCTCCTCCAGGGCGAGGCGGACGAATTCCCCGCGCCCGGGGATGCCCGGCCAGTAGATGAGCTCGTACGGGACGTCTTGCGACTCGGGACGTTAGCTGGTGCCCATTGTGGCCAACGTTAGCCGTGCCGCGACTCACCCTTGGCCGACTTTTGTCGCTTCGGTGCTGTCATTGTGGAGATTGTGTGGTATGTCTGTATTCTGCTCGCAATACAACAGATGGGCGTTAGATTGCGAGTTGCACTCGTATGAATCGATTTGGAGGGCGAATAAGCGAGTCTCGTGGACAATCTAGAGAAGGACATAAGGATAAATAAAGGAGGCAGAACAGCAACAAACTTTGAGCCACAGCTCTGTACTCCTTACACACCGCTTACAAACGACTTAAACCGGTGAATTGGCCAATAACCAACCATTGCGGGCTATGCATCATGCATGACGAGGGACAGTTTCGGCTATGACGTGAAGCTACAGGTAGGTGGATTCTCCGACGGTGCCGAGACACGACGGTCTGGGCCTCCATCCCACTGTGTCCCTTTCACTGTCGAGAAGTCGGTCGGCAATGTGGGATGAGAATACTGCATGGCATAGATGGAGGTCGGCCAATAGTTACATGGTAAAGGATACTGTCTGTATCCGGAATTATAACAATGTCTAGTTAAGTCTATGCACGAAGACGGACTGAGAATGATCTACCTATAAAAAAAGCCCGTGTCGTGCGCCTGAAGAAGCCCGTGGGATGTTAAGCATACAACGCAACCAACCAGACAAAACAAAACACAAGACATGCCCTCGCCCATCAACGCCAAGCTCCATGTACGTATGACAACTACCGGTACCACCCATCCCTCAATCCCAACCCCAGTCGATGCCAATCATAAAAGTACACACGGGGAATCAGGTGCCCTTGGAAGGTTAACCCGTATTAGTGCTTCGAGACGACGTCGGCAACGACCTGCCTGCATGTCTCGGGGTCCTCGAACACGTGCCAGACGTCGCGCGGCACGTCCTTGAAGGCCGCCTCGAACCGCTCGGGCAAGTTCTTGTCCTCGATGCCAATGGCTGCTATGTCCTCGACCTTGCGGATGAGAATGGCCTTGACCCAGCCGGGGTGTCTGCGATAGCTAGAATTCGTGGCGCGCACATGTTAACAGAGTCTGTCCCCGAAGTAAAGATGGCGTGGATAGGGGGGGAACCACTGGAAAGAGGGGTTCGCTAAGGGAGAAAGCCATGTATGCATCTTTTTGTTTAACAACAGCAAACTTACATCTCACCATACGCCTCGGGATCGCTCTGCGTCGAGTCGCCCACGCAGATCATCTTGCGCCGCGGCAGCCACCCGTGGATCTTCTCCATGCGGTCGACCTTGTAGTCCTCGGTGCCGAGCGTCAGCGTGGTCAGGAGGCCGCGCACGCTCATCCAGCTCGCGTCGCGCAGCACGATGGTGCCGTGCGGGTAGTGCGCGTCGCGGAACTCGCGCAGGAACGGGTACAGGTTGTACGGCGACGCCGACAGGTAGAACCACGCCGGCGCCGACGAGGTCTGCCGCAGCAGCGACTCGATGTGCTCGTACAGCGCCGGCATCCCCGGCGCCGGCTCCGGCTCCTCGATGAAGGTCGTCCGCAGGATGCCGATCGGGTCGCTCGTCTGCGTGATCTTAATCGTGTCGTCGATGTCTAAGCGTCCCCCGAGTTCTACGTTAGCACCAGATACTTTTTTTCCAACTTGCGCAGTCTCCGGGGGGTTGTCCCTCTCATGGTTTTTTTTCTCGTACCGGATATGACGCCCCAACCATCGGCGTCCGCGTAGAAGGTCCTCATCTCGAGTAGGCCGTTGGCCCCCTCGGGCACCCGTGCGAACGTGGGGACCACCTCGCCGTCTCGCGCACCGGGCAGCGTCCTGACGTCACTGCTAATGCCGTTGTGCCCGCTGGGCCCGAGTCGCAGGGGCGAGCGGCCCGCGTACAGCGCCCTGACGTGGGTGCCGGGTTTGATGTCGCGCACGAACGGCGCGAGCCGCTCCTCGAGGGTCTTGTAGGCCGGGTCGCGATCCTCCAGGCCGCACTTGTCGGCGATGGCGGCCACGGCGTCGACGATGGCCGACGACGAGTGCTGCGAGAACACGGCGGCTACGTACTCGGCCTCCCAGCTGCCCGTCCGCTCGTTGCGGTAGGCCGTGTTGTCCATGAGCCACAGCGTGTCGGACCCCGCGACGGGCCGCGACAGCGGGTTCCTCCGCCCCAGGTAGGAGAGCGCGCTGTAGAGCTTGTCCCTCGTCGTCTGCGCCGTCGTCACGGCCGGCGCAACCTTGCCCGAGAAGTCGGGCAGGTCCTGCTCCGCCTCGTCGAAATGGCGTTCTCTTCGCGTGCGCTGCTGCATCTTGAGCGACGGCGTGTTTCTGCGTGTGGGCGTCATCGCGACCTAGGCTGACGGGACACCGTCGGTTCCTTTTATGGCGAGGCGGGCGTCTTTCGTGACGGTGAGTCGTTGGGGGGCAGTGACCTTGCCGCGTGATGGGGCGACGAGAGCTCGCTCTGGTATGGAGGGCGCAACGAGGCCACGGGATGCTCAGCTGACTTGTTCACGTAGAGGCTAACGCCTCGAGGGCTGAGGATTCAACTTATATAATATATATGTACATAGAAGGCAGTGTCTCATCCGCAGTCAGTGCGATGTAGGTACGTAGTAGTTCAAGTCAGGCCCGCCTAGGACTCTGGCTTCTCTCACAGCCGACCTCTCCCTCCCTGCTATGCTACACTCGCTAGCCGTATTTAGTTTCGACAATACGGAGCCTGCCTAGCATGGCAAACGCAGATCGTGGATGACAAGGTCAGACGCAACGGCGCTTGCTTCCTGCCCAGACATACCCTCGCAAGTAAGTCACCGCCAACAAGTTAGAACCCCCCGCGACTCGACCGAGTGCTACCAACAGCCTCGGCCGGGGCCAGGACAAGTCCTGCTGCGGAGGGCCTGTTGCCCGTCTCAGCCTGTTCCCCCCTTCACCACTGACCAGAACCAACGAGCCAAGCCAACAATGACGAAGGTGTGTGCTGACGCGCACGCCCACTTCCCCAGCCTGCCTGCCACTCATCCCTGCCGCCAAGCTGCCTAAAACCAGCCCCCAGGATCTTGGCTACACTTACTGTTGGGTGCCTGACACCACGCTACAGGTGTACCCGGTACTCGGCAGGAGGGTAGGTAGGGAAAGGAGGTAGGTAGGCTGACGATATATTGAAAGCGGGATATCATGTAGCCAGGTATACATAAAGTGCTGACCGGTATACCTATCCCTCGTGCTTAAGTGATAGGTCCCGAAGAAGAGCAGGAAAATAAGAATAGGTATACAAGGCCAACCGTCCCTCCGTCAGCTGGACATAGGAAACGGTTACGGAACCAAAATAGAAATTAGTACGCCGCGTGTCACACACTTGTCTGAAACCGAGGAACACGCCGCTTCTCTGTACCACCCCATGCATTTATTGTGGCTACGCACATGTGAATAACAGAAGTATATGGATCTTTGAAGGTCTCGATGTCGCCTACATGTTGGTAGGCGCTGCCCCTGTTTCTATTTAAGTATTCCCACAACAGTAACTACCATCTTGGCCGAAACTATGGTACGCTAGACACTGCAGATAATCGCATACCTGCAGGAAATCCCCCTAGTGTGACCGAAAACACCAGGTATCTAACGGCGTCGCTAACCGATATTTCCATTGCATCAACAGTCTCGAGACTAGATAAACGTAAACGTGTAATACACTAAAATTCTCAATTAGAGAGACCCAATTTAGGGTGCAGGATTCGGTCCCCGGCGCAACAGGCACTCCCTGCATATTATGGTAGGGCTGACTAGTCGGAAAATAGGGGCTTCCTAACATAGGACTTTTCGGAGAATATCTTTAACTAGGTACTAAGAAACGCTGCCGAACGAACGCTGTATAGTTGTTTCGCGAACTACTACTGCGGTTGGGTCATGTGTTGCAGTGGATCAATGATTCCTTACCCCTTGAACACCATAACAATGCGCGACTTGGGACTGCATAATGAGTACGTCCCACAAGTTAAAACTCATCAGCAATGTGTATCGTTGTTGGTAACAGGGGAAACACTTAGCTAGCGCCTATTTTCAACTTCTCAAGATGGGGAAGTACTATCTAACTAGGTATGTTCTCGCGGGCACATCGCCAGTAAGACTAATGCCGACCTAGCCGATTATCGACAATGTCGACGCGGTGCCTACTTAAAGTAGGAAGATAAGCCAATGCATCGTATCTAGTCCTAAGGCGAGGTGTTGGCCCTCTGTTAATGACACCCAAGCTTACAGACTCCATATAAGCGACAGTAGCGAGAGTGAAGCTCACTGGACGGGCAAATGACTGCATTTGATAACGGGTTGACGTCAGCACTTCACAGTGAAGGTTCCAGGATTCTTTAAGTGACTTAGTTCTAATGATACCTGTATTTATTTGTACCGAGAGCAACGCTACCATTTCTACTGCGCACTTCTAGCCCGTCCAGCTATCAGCCTATATAGATCTTCCTCAAAGAACCCCAACTCTCTCCAACGGTTCTCGGAGATGGTATGAGGGGTACAGATGGAATAGCGGGGGATACCCACTTCCCTTTCTGAAAGAAAGTCTCGTTGGAGATGTCCCGATACCTGGCCGTCGTAGGAAACGAACGGTCGAGCATGTATTCACGCCTCGCTAGTCGAACTTGCCGATACACGATATATGGGAAGTTAGGAATCGTAGGACAGCTTCAGTACCTCTAAGCTGGGCCCAGGGTTAAGCGAACCTAGCATTTGTTTTCCCTCTCTCCCCTTCTTATACTCGAGGACTATCTTAGGAACGGGTCGACTACCATTATAGCATAACGAGGTAGACAGTATGCTCGAAATCAACTGCACAGGAAGCCCCTTCGAGGTAAGAGACCTAGGTATAGATAGTAGTTAGTCACCGCTCGCTGAACATCAGACCTTAAAGATAGGCCTAGCCCACGGTGTGGCCGCCAAAGATAAGATCAGACGCTCGATAGAGTTCTACTCCCGGTTATTCGAGACCTCTTGCTCCTTAACATGG
Organism: Xylaria palmicola; assembly: GCA_022385595.1. NCBI lineage: Eukaryota > Fungi > Ascomycota > Sordariomycetes > Xylariales > Xylariaceae > Xylaria > Xylaria palmicola. Next base: position 6,108 of record MU281387.1, on the reverse strand, counting down.
ACGGAGGTCACAAAAGAGGCTGCAAACTTCATCAAGACTCTTGAAGCCATAGCGCCGGCGCATATGACGGAGATAACAGGTATCGCCAAGGGGGCCGAGGTGTCCATCGTTGACATACTGGCCCTGAATGTGCGCACCGAGATCATGTTCGGGCTCTTCTCCGACGCGACAAGTGATATCGCCCAGGTGCCCACCGACGGCTGCACGAGTCTGGGATGGCTCACGCCATCGAGGTCCATCCTGGCCCAGAACTGGGACTGGATGGCCGAGCAGGCCGAGAACCTCGTCGTCTGCCACGTGTCGCAGGCCCTCACCGGCGCCCCGGACTTCTCCATGGTGACTGAGGCGGGCATCATCGGCAAAATCGGGCTGAACGCGAACGGCGTCGGCTGCTGCCTGAACGCTATCAAGTGCCGCGGCGCGGACCGCTCGAAGCTCCCCGTCCACTTCGCGCTGCGCAGCGTCCTGGAGTCGCCGTCGCGCGGGGCCGCTGTCGAGGCCATCAGGCGGACCGGCGTCGCCGGCAGCGGACATATCCTCGTCGGGGACGCCACGGGCTTGACGGGGCTCGAGTGCACCAGCGCTTGGGTGAGGGAGTTGGCTATGGATGATGCGGGGAGGATATGTCATACGAACCATCTCATCCTTGATAACACTGACATGGACGAGGTGCTTTGGTTAGAGGACTCGCTTCCGCGCCTGGCGCGGATCCGCGATCTCAGTGCCCGCATGAAGGACCCAACGCTCTACGACATCATGGATATGCTGGGAGACGCTGAGGGATACCCTTGTTCCATCAATCGGCGACAGGAAGGCAAGTCCGTAGCCGAGACACTTTTTACAATTGTCATGGACTTGACGGTGAAGTCTGCGTGGGTCACGTTTGGTAGGCCGACCGAGATCCGTGAGCAGGTATTGATATCCTTTTAAGAGCACCTCAGCTACTAGAAATATTCCAAGATGTTTGAGATAATATAAATAAATTAAACTGTTTTAACGCCATCCACTATACTGAGCGGCTGGTAATTCGAGTATGTAAGCTACGGTGTTTTTATCAATTACCTTTCAGGTACAGATATTGATACCAAATTCAGTATATAACGCTGTATCCGACATCAATAACACGCAGGGTAGGCAATTGGTCCTGTTTGCTCCACGAGCCCTGGGCATCCACCCTTAATGGGGGTTAAACAATCTAACTACAGGTATGGATGTACGGGGCCATTCAGAAGAGCATCAATTAGCTGGAGATCCTGCATGTCATTGGCCTTTTAATCAACAGGAACCTACTATTTAAAAATGACATGGATCAGCCGTTGTCCTAAAATTCTGGCTTAGGTGCGAGTGTTGATCAGTAAATATTGAATAATATGCTGGTACCTGTCGCCTACCACCAGCTGCCTTAGGAGGAGGGCTATACCCACGTTTCTAAGGAATTTAGTAGACTAAGCAATAGCTGTACGATGTATCCATTGGTCATAAGAAAAAGCATTATATCTCATTGATTCATATCAAGAACCTATGGCATGTCTCAAAGGAGTGTAGTGGTAATAGAAAAGCAGCGTAAGTCGAAATAGATAAAGCCCAGCTATACAGAAGCAAGCAAAACTACCTACTCTCTCTCCTCTACTTCAATATCAATTGCCCTAACCGGTCAGTTGTGCCCCCGGATGAAATCGGAAAACCGACCAGTCGGAATGCAGTGATCATGGTACCGCCTTGCATGATTTAGTCGTATATTAGTCAGTTCTACACGTGTGTCCCAGCGACAGGGGCTTCCATTGAAGACTTTGTATCGCGGTGTACGGAGTATTCAGCTGTCAATTCTCTTTGAGCCTTGAGGTCGGTAGTTTACTCTTCTCTTATCTTCCCAAGAGAACGTCTCGGCCATCTACAGTACACCCAAATGCTCTTGCGCTACAGCGTAGTTTAGTTAGAACTTCTGGTATCTTTAGTCGCTTTTGCATCCTAATTCTATGCTGATATGGGATGAAACCGATCAGGACCGATAGGTATCCCAAGTGCCTTTCAGCGAGTCCTAGGATTCCGGTACTACATAACATCATACGTTTTTCCCTGCTGTAAAACACGTGTTGTTGGGCACCAATAGGTGATATCGCTGCAATGAATTGCGATAATATGCATACCTCCAGACATGTTGGATTCCGCACATATTGAACTCGGCAGATCCGCAGCTTTCTATCTCTGATCACTGGTTGGTGTCCCTTCACGCCGGTTTCACTCTGTCAACCAATAACATGCACTGTTTGCCTACACCGGTCCTCTGGCTTGTCTTATCTGTGCCAGCCTACCGAAGATCTGACGCCAATTGCTAAGTCTAGAACGACTCATGTAGGACTGTGGCGGGGTACCTACTTGTTAACGTTGTTCGTGCGTTTTAATATTACGTTAACGGCGACTTACGTAAGTATTACAGTTAGCTCGGCGGCGGCTCGTGTTATACTCGGCGCAAGGCTCTTGAAAAATATATAAAAATGTTTTTTTTTTAATAATTTTAACGGAGTTTCATAAAGCTTATTTATTTTAAATGTGTTATTTAAACAAATGAAAATTTATTTGTGGCGTCTAATAACTCTTGCTGCTGCTAGTCCCATGAGTGCGCCGTATACCTCGGCATCTACTACCTTTGCTTGAAGCAGTCTGCCTTTACCTTGGTAATTTACTGAACTCGGCGGGTCTTGGTACGATAGTGAACACCAGACTTACCCCTCCGCAGCAAGCTGGGCACTCTTGGTCCAACTAGATGAAGAACATGGTATCCCGCAATCTAGGATGGATCTTGATGTCCGTCTCGAACGGCACACCACCCCGTCCAGCACCGCTCGCCAAAGACGGCGCAGCAGAGTTATCCGGAGTATCGTAGAAATTAGCTAGATAGCAGCGAGCCCGCTCGCACAAGATATCAGCATAGTACGCCGGCGCGCAGTAACTGACTGCCTTAGTCGCGCGGGCAAACACATAGCTCAGGCTTTGCGTAACCATCTGCAGTTCATCCGCCACGTTCTTCCCAGGCGTCTTGGCACAGGAACCGCGGAAGATCCCATCTAGTAAGACGCTATATTTCGCCGGTCGTGCCGTCCCCTTGATGGCAGCATGGGCCTGAAGGAAGAAATCCCAACTACGCGCTTCCGTGATACCGCGATCTACAACGGTGCCAGCTTTGGGGTTGCCCGAACGGTCGGCGTCGCCGAGGTTGGTCGGATAGAACCGTGTGTGATGCCGCTTGCCTGCAATGATGAGGGATATTCGGGGCAGACCCTTTGCCTGATCAGTGGCTGGGTACAGTTCTTTGCACGCAGCGTACAGCAGCGGCAGCTCGTCGTCCAAAACAATCTGGAACTGGCCCTCGGAGACACCGTCGCGATACACGACGATGTTCTCTGGGTAGGCGGGGTTTTTACCCTTTTCACGCCATAGCTTCAATCGTGATATGAGCATTTCTTTGAGGTGCGAGACCATTTCTTGGCGACGCTCAGACTGGATACTGAGGATGCCAGGCCACTGGCCTAGTTTGGCATCGGTGCTGGCGACCATGGCCGCAACGCTAGGTGCGGCGTCGGATGAGCCTGGAGATGGATGTGTCACATCAATTCCGACAACCATAGTCTTGCCCTCGCCGATCAACCCGAGGTGTTGCTTTTGCACGAGGTGATTGTCCCCCCCAAGCTTGAGGTTAACCTTGAGAACTAGGTTGTGCAAGTACTGGTCCCGATTGCTTTCTTTCGCAATCTTGGAGCCGACGCTGCATATAGTATGAATACCATATTTAACATCACCAAGCTGCTTGATAAGGTTGTACAATGGTATGGGGTTTGCAGGTAAGATGACGACAAGCAGTTGGAGAGACCCCGCTGCTAGTCTAATAGTATTCTCCAGTTCGGAATCATTCGTAACTCGTCGCGGTGGCTTTGGATCACTGGCGTTGATACCCGTGGATCGCAAAACTTCCGTAAATTCTTTCAAGATAGTCCCGAGCTCAATAGACGTGAGCTTTTTGGCGTTGGGATACAGCTCTGATGGCATATCAACGTACAGACATGACCAACTCTGTAATGGTTTACTGGAAGAAAACCTTAGCGATGGAGAGTCGCGTGGGACCATGTTCCAACTGCCGCTCACCACGCGAGCTTGCTTGTTTTGTCCGTAGAGAAGGCTGGGTGGGATAAGCACACGGCCTTGAACCGTAATGAGGTTGGGCGATATGGTAACCCCGAAGCTATTCTATTGACACGTTAATTCACCTGAAGAACCTAGGCATCAACGCCTTATCCGGGGGGGGGGGGGGGGGGGGGTTTGCTTACAAGCTGGGGGAACGTATTTCCCGATAAGCCGGCGGTGCTAAGCCCTTTCGAAACAATGGACTTAACGTTGTCCCCAGGACTCCGGACAGTAAACTGGTTCAATTTCTGGGGTTGAGGGCTCAGGTGATATTTCGCAGGCTGGCCAGCGATCACAACGCAAATCTGGGCGGGGAGGTACGACGGTCTCTCTCGAGTGCCAACGTTGACAACAGGCAGATCCGGATCACGAATCTGGGTATTATACGCTTCGTCAACGCGTTAGTATTGTTCTTGCAGGTTAGACGGATGGCCATACTTACACTTCTTGAAGTAATCATAGACGGAGATATATCGACCTCCAGTAGTCCCGGGTTTCACTCCCTTCTTCTTGGCGGCGGCAGGGGACTTTCCTCCTTTGTCCTCCAACCAGAACTCTACGCCCTTAGCGCCGGCTCCGCGTTCTCGCACGCGAGGAGGATGCTCAGAGCCCGTGCCATCGTCCCGGCTAGCAAGATTAAAGACAGTCTTAGGCCGTACGATGACCTGGCCACTTCTATTCTTTCTCACTGGAAGGTGCGTCGTCCTTATTCTGAGTCTTTTCAGAAAAGAGCTGAGTTTCAACAGATTGTTTCTTTCCTTGGAAAGGAATTTGCGCATCAAGTCGTCCAACGGCACCTCGTCGTAAAATATAGAATGGCACACGTTGACATTGAGCAGGATACGACCGGTGGCTGGCCGGACACTTGTGAAGAAGCCACGTATAGCCTTGAGTCCAGCTTCAAGATCAAAGGTCTCAGCGTCAACAAGGGAGAAACTCTTATTAGAGGTGCCGGGGGTTACAATCTGGTCAGACGACTTGGCATAGTGGTTGACGAGGATGTTTAATGCTTGGATAACTGATAATTTCCCGTCAAATTTGGAGTTGATGGAGGACGATGCGAGGTAACTGATCAGATCAGCTACAGGCAGGACCTTGGTCAACTGCAGAGTAACCCTGTATTCAGCGGCATGCTCAAGAGGATCGTCCTCGCCTTCAGCACGGTAGATCAGGGGTACAGTCTGGTCCTCGACCTTCAGTCGTGCAACGAGATTAGACTTGAAATCGGTCACTATATCGTGACGAAACTCGTCCAAGTGCGACTGCAAGAACAGTCGAATGATGTGCGAAAGCTTCTTGCCCTTGGCCTCGGGTTGGACCGACAGGTTATACTGATACAAGACAAGTTGTGTCGAAGGTTTCAGAGTACAATAATTGGCCCAGAGTACAACAGGTGTTCCCTTGACACCATAACTGGGACGTAGAGGGTAGGTCTCACGAAGGCTCAGACCAGCCAAGCCGGTGGTGGTCTTGCTACCAATGAGGGAATTCTCGATCTGGACGATGTTGGGATCGGGGGCGGGCACACCTCCAGGAACACTAGATACAGCATCCATCCATGATTCGTCAGAAAGCGTGAAAGTATGGAGGTGAGGGGACACTAACGAATACACTTGGGAACCGGTGGACCCTGGAAATGAGCCGCCTCCGCCACCTCCAGGTCTTCTACGACCACCTGGTGGTCCACGCCAAGTCGCCATGGTCGGCGACCGTGTACTCCTTCTCGACGCTAGGTGGTTAGAGTTTATTGAGCACCAGAACAACAAGGTTCGAACTGGAAGTGAGGATGAAAGTATTTAGTGGAGGATCTGGTGAGAGAGATGTGGGGAGTAGGGTAGGGTTTCAAGGCCCAACCCATTGCCAAGAACCCAAGGACCCATGGGCCCCCATGGGCCCCCATGGGTTGCCAAGGCCAATTGGGTTGGGTTG
>MU281386.1:254579-266599 GCA_022385595.1 Xylaria palmicola | reverse complement strand
AATATTATAAAATAAAAAATAAATAAATATAATATAAAAAACTTTTTATTATAAATAAAACTTAAGTTTTATAAAAATTTAAAAATAATAAAGTAATTAAATTAACTAATAAAAATAAAATAAATTATTTAGTAAAAAAAATATAAATATATTTAAAATAATATAATATTTATAATAAATTTAAATATAATATATAAATTTATTAAATAAAAATAAAAACTTTTTATAAAAATAATTTTAATTAATTTAATTAATTTTTTTATATTATAGTTAATTTATTTAAGTTTATATATAAAAAATGCAAAAAAGTGCATTATTAATTTAAATATATTATTAATTTGTAAATAACATTATTTTATAATATATATTAAAATCCGGTTTATAATAACAGTTTTTATTTTTATACAATTATAATAATATATATATTAAAAATTATATAAGTTTTTTTTATTTATACTAAGTTATAAAAAAGCGGGTTTTACTTAGAATAAAGCTTAGGCTTAAGCTAAAAGCGGCGTGGCTTAGGCTAGATTCCTATTCCAATTCGGGATAGTAAAACCTATTTTAAAGGTACCGGTACTTACAGTACGCCTGCTACCTACCTGCACGTACCAAAGTACTGCTGGCATTTACCTAATATAGTGGGGGCTTTATAATTAAAAGATCACATGACCTGGTGTAAGTGAGAGCCTTCCTGTAAGACCCACCAATACGTGACAAGGAACCTTCCCGCCTCACTTCATTAAGTAAATCAGTTGAATGCAACCCTTATATACCTACTCTTTTGATAAATTCCTGGGCTTATATATATGTACAACTACCTCTGTTTAGTCCTTACACTGGTGCTTCGCTGCAGAGTGGCGCTTTAGGTCCTAAGAATATAAATTGCTGGAACTTTGCCATGACCTCGCCGTCATGGTGCTTTTCCCACAAGTAGCGCCCCGGTCTCTAACAAATATATAGACAAGAAAAAAACAGGATTACAAAGATCATGTAGAAAGCACAAATTGCTATACAAACGTGCTGCACCAATAGGTAAGGTGCGGGAAAAGCTTACCAGCCCCCAGCAGCATCGCAAACCTGGGTAGCAAGGGGAATGCGTTGAGCATAAAGATTTCCAGCCTCAGCCTTCTGCACAGCTTGGTCGAGGGCCGAAACTTCCATGGTTTGCCATCCGGGGATTGTAACCATAGCCGCCAAGAACTGGCTGGTGCTGCCAGCAGCAGACATGTCTTTCGCAATATTTGGGTACCACTGAGGTCGTTGCTGGAACATACCTGTTGCAAAAAACATATTAGTAAAAAGCATGCTCTCTCTTCGTCCTTATACGGACGACGGGTCGATGCATAGGATAAAACTTACCAATGCTATCTTGGTCTCCGCCTACGAGATCATGGGGGTAATTCAGAGACTCGGGAACAACGTTGTTGGCATAGATGTGCAAAGTGGACTCCTGAAGGGCAGTGCTGATGACGGCAAGACAAGCCTGTCGGTTGAGACCTTCAGCGCGGACCTCGCCTATGGCGGCAGCGGCATTACGGCTTTGAACAGCGTCGAGACCCGGGTAGCTTCCGCTTCCGCTCCCGCCGGGGCTGCCGCCGCCACCGCTGCTACCACTGCCACAGTATTCAGCGGTGGTACCGCAGTAGCCATACTGAGAGCAGCAGTATCCAGCGGGACATTGAGCCGCGCTGGAGCATTCTCCTGCCCTGGCAAAAAGGAGGCTGCTGGCAGTGTACTGGGGGGCAGCAGCAACGGTGGAGGCGAGGGCGCCGAGGAAGAATAGAATAGATTTCTGCATAGTGATGATTTGAGACGTGATGTTGTTAAGGAATGTAAGTCTGTTTAGAAATAAGAGACTACTAATGAATGATAGTCTGTTAAGGAGTGATAGTCTGAAAAGAAATGAGTGTGTGAGCGACGAGATGGTCTGTGATAGTGATATAGAGATGAAAATGATGTTTTGGCGAGGGATCAGCACTCCTCTTTATATATTCATCGATGGGCCTCAGGGGCATGTCTAGACTCAACTATTTTGTCTTACCAATTAGGTAGGTTACCAAGTCCGTCCCGCTGATGGCGAGGTCGTCCGTTTACGTTTTCCGGATTGACAATTGCATAGCAAAACAGTCAAGGCAGCTGATCAAGTGGTCACGTTGTTACCTTTGCCAGGAAGTCGGTCAAATTAAGAATTCCCCATAACTATCAGGTTCTCGAGCTCCCATATTTAGCTCTGGCTCCGTAGGAATCTCTACTTGTGCTAAGGGGCACAGGCCTGAGAGCCTTGCGGTCCTGAAACTCGAAAGGAAGCGGCGCCGGCGATACCAAGGTGCTTAAGAGAACGTTACATGCTGTCTGGACATGAAAGTGGTATTAAGCCGTCTCCGTTAGAAAATTACGACAATTTAGACAGGAGCAAGTAATAGAAAGGAAGGTCGCTAGGAATTATAAGCTCAAACATAGGGGGTGGGGGCATGGATCGCGAATGCACCAAAGGGGAAGGTCTACCGTTTACTCCTTCTGGAAAGGGCAACGTTGACTTTACTCGAAAAGATCGTTAAGAAGGTATGCGTCGCTATTACCGGTAAAGCATAAGATGTAAACTCAATCCTACTGGGAGGTCGAGCCTAGTTTGAAGTGATTTGTCACATTGAAAAAACGACGCCGTTAGACGTAGCATAAACGAGCGGCACATCGTCCGAGAGGAATGTGGAGCAGTAGGGCGAAGAGAGGACATTAACTTCGCGGGCAGAGTGTGACAAGGGCTTAGATTATATTTAGCTAATAATTGTTTAAAGATCTATTTGTTATCGTATATAGCTTCGTTAAATACCAACGTATTTGGATCCTCATTTCTAAGAATAAAGGTCACCAATATATAACGGCTAACTAGGAACGTTGTTAGTACTAATTGTCGTACTTCGGCTGAATCGTATTGTATCGTATCGTTGTTATGATTGTTAAAGTATACACCTCACTTAGTAAATTCTAAGAACTAGCTAAATGCTTAAATTAATAAGTAAAGTAATGACTCACTAAGTATAGGAAATCCTCCGGATTATATAAACCTTTATTCCTTCCCTGATCTATTGTTTATTTCCTTTAATAAACGTGCTTACCTGATCACTCGATCACTCCTAGGTAAGCGTGCTCACCTGCTCACTCCTCAGAGATCCCGATCACTAGATCACCCACAGGTGATCCTCGCACACGAGTGATGATCCGTCATGTAACCCTACGCCTAATGGTTCCTCTTGGGTCCCGCCAACCTAAGGCCCACTTATGCGCCCAACCATTGGTTCCCCGCCTTCGAGACACCGTGTGGCGCTGTTCGTTCTGTCGGTTCGTAACATTATTATATTTAAGCGACTTTTTCAAAAGTCGCTTAGATCAACTGTTTTAAAATACGTACTGAAATCCGGTTTATAATAAACAGTTTTGGTTTTTATTCAATTATAGTAAGTACATGTATTAGAGATTATACAGATTTTTGTTTATGAAAGAGTGGGTCTTGCTCAGGACAGGGCTCAGGCTCAGGCTAAAAGCGGCGTGGCTCAGGTTGGCTTCCCATTCCGATTCGGGATGGTAAAACCTATCTCAAAGGTACCTTAGTTTAACTTGCCCATTTTAGACTTATTGATATTCTACATACTAGTATACGGTCTGTAGTCGGTTAGGGATGCTACATCATGATAGGTTTGAGGGTTTCAAACACATGCACTTTATCTACTCATCTGCTTAGGTAGCTTGACTGTAGTAGTCTACAGCATACGCGCATCGTTTAGTCTGCTTTTTAAAATCCCATTGCTATGAACCCCCAAGCTGAAATCCCAACCCGGGCACGGAAGCTCCCCCCATACAAGAGTTTCCCTGTTAATATACACTGATTATGGGTAAGTTCTAGACATACAGTGGAGATTGTCCTCCTCCCAATAAGCTCTCAATCTTCAATGTCCTAGCTTGCTCATTTCTTATTCTGATCATCGTCGCCACTGAAGACGTTCAAGCCCAATCCCTCCGAGTCCAGCAGGAGTCTGTTCCTGCCACCCGCCTCCTGAAGCTGCGTAGCGATGGCCCGCGCATTTTCAATCTTCTTCAGCTCCACATATGTCTTGCTCTTCTTGATGGCCTCACCAATGAGCTCTGCTGATCGCGCCTCACCCTGCGCCTTGACAACCATGGCCTGCTTCTCTTGTCTCGCCTTGTCGACAACGAAGGCTGCCCTCTGCGCTTCTTGCTGCGCTACTTGCTTGGCCTCGACGGCAGCCGTGAATTCGGGGGAGAAGGCGAGGTGCTAGAAAAAGATGGATCAGCATCAGGAATCGCCGCAAGAGCCGAGGGAGCGCGTGGAGGCTTACCGTTAGGGATACATCGTCCAACAGGATATTGAATCGCGCAGCTCGTCTCGACAGATTTTCGCGGACTAGCTTGGCAACCATCTCACGCTGCGTGATCAACTGGCTTGCATTGAACTGCGCGACCACGCTCTTCAACACTTCGTTGACAATCGAAGGCAGCACGCGCTCGTCGTAGTCCTGGCCCAAGGTCCTGTAGATCTGGGGGAGGGCGTTGATCTCCGGGCGAGAGAGCACACGGCACGTGATGTTCACCATCTGCAAGTCCTTGGTGCCGGTGAGGGATGACACGTTTCTCGGCTTCGCGCGGACATCGTACGTTATCGGCGTCTCGAACCATGGGATACGGATGTGAGTTCCTAATCGACCGAGGCGTCAATAAAGAGAACAGCGGAGATAATACCACGCGCTCCAGGGGGGGGTTGCGCGTCGGACGGACCTTCACTATAGATATCCTTGCTCACGCCGCTTATTCTCTTGTACTTGATTGCTCTGTGACCACCATCGACGTTGAAGAGCGAGTTCTGGAGCAGGAAAGCGCCGCCGGCGAGCAGACCGATGGCTGCCAACGCCATGCCACTGCCGGCAGGCGGTCGACCCCCGGGGAAGCCCTGTCGGTTCTGGCGGACCATAGCCCGCATCCTCTCCGCATACTCATCGAAAGGATTGCGCGACATCTTGTCGAGCAGCGCTGCACGAGTTGGTAGGTGTAGATGATGAACCCGTTGGGTGGGGCGCCGGCGTGCTGTAGAGGCAGTGTCGGCAGAGGAGCTTCTCGGAGGAGGAGCTGTCGTGATGGCGGCAGCAGTGATGCCGTTTTTCTGATAGGTAGCCTAGCCCCCGTAGCTGTGGCTCGAGGCTCTCTTCTATTGGCTCAATTATTCCGGGGGAAGCGTCAATTAGGTAAGCATATTACTGTGCATGCGTCGTCCCCACAGTAAAGTCCAACATCACACATCACACACTCACACCTCTGATACTTACTCGCGCGCCCACCGTACTTTTCCTGGTTGAGACAGGAAGCGCAACAACAGACGTAGAAAACTATCGTGATCCGTGGCCGGGAGATACCGCAGCGAACATGGCTTCCAATCCACCCATCGCCACGTATGTGTCATTGCACTCCGACACATATCGTCCCTGGCTTTGTCGCTGGTCAGCCGTCCGCTAACCAAGGTAAAAACAGTGTTTATGTGCGCAACCTGGAGGAGCGCATCAAACCCGAGACACTGAAGGAGGCTCTGTTCGCCATCTTCTCCGAGTACGGCACCATCATCGAGATCGTCGCCAAGACCAACCTGAAGGCCAAGGGCCAGGCCTTCATCGTGTTTGAGAAGCCCGAGTCCGCGTTCCAGGCCGTGGAGGAGATCCAGGGCTTCGAGCTCTTCGGTAAGCCCATGCAGGTTGCGCTCGCCAGGACGCGGAGCGACGCCACCGTCGCCCGCACCGGGAATAAGGAAGAGTTCGAGTTGCATCAGCGAAGGCGGCTGGCCGAGAAGGGTAAGGCATATCTTGCACGGCTCTGTTGCTACTGTACACAGCTAAATAACTGACACTGCGCTGCACTACAGACAAGAGAAAAGCTGCTGAAGCTGCAGAAGAGCAGAAGCGGCTCAAACGTCCTGGCGCCGCCGTGCCGCCTACCGATGCGAATCGTCCCGCAAAGATGGCACGCGGTACTGGTCTCAAGGCAACGGGCGGTGCTGCTGCGAATACTGTCGTGCCGGACGAGTACCTTCCACCCAACAAGATTCTCTTCGTCCAGAACCTACCCGACGACTACGACATCGAGGCCCTTACTGGCATTTTTGGCCGTTTCGAGGGCTTTCGCGAGGTGCGTCTTGTGCCCGGCCGCAAAGGCATTGCCTTCATTGAGTACGAGGCCGAGGCCGGCGCTATCACTGCCAAGGAGAATACCGCGGGTATGGCGGTTGGTGATGGTAACAAGTTCATCAAGGTCACATACCAGCGCCAGTAGTGTACCGCGCGTATATATGTTTCATCGTGCAATCTGGTAGACCCCTTCAAGCAGGCGCCTCGAGGTCACTTCGCTATCGAAATAAGCTGGGAGATGAGCAGGCTTTTCTCTTTATGTAACATCGTGGGATTGGGATGGCAGAAGTGAGGCAGCCATGACCGGCTAGTCAAACGAGGTGTACGGAGTATGGATACTGGATTCGAGTAATGCTATTAAAAAAAAAAACCTGGTGAAATCCACATACACAGATGTATATGGAATGGCGTTATTTGTACGCGCCTCTGGTAGTAATCAACGCCTTGGAAGTGATATTTCCTTCGATAGCGATGTCATTTGCGACTTAGCATTATACTGTTCCCCATTGGTCCGCGCATGAAGGCTCGCTCAAATTGTTTCTCGCGGACTGATAAAACACCATAACAATATATTCTAATAATCCCTAGTTCATGGAAAAACTGCCGTACCCTAAGTAAGGGAGGGCCAGATTATAGCCAGCTAAGCATTGCCAAGGCACAGTCCAACTCGTGATAATGCGGAGATCAGTTCCGTTTCGACTAGGTTTAGTGAATGTTGATTATCAATAAGTGATTTATTAACCGTGATACGCCTGCTCCTTGAACTTAACAATACACGACTGAGGGTTGGGCTTTACTTAGCCTCTCTCCTGAACGAAGGTGCCTGCTTGATGTATAGTATGCCTTCCTTTAGAAAATCACATCGTCATCATCGCCCGTTGCTAAGATATCGGCTGGCGCTGGATCATCCTCCGGATGGGCATTCTCTTGGTCTGACTTGTTCGCCTCTGCGGCTTTCTTGGCTTTCATTTCGGCATCGGCAGCCGCCACATCTCGTTGTTTCTTGCCAGCCACCTTTTTGAGTCTGTAGAACTCTTCTCTGTCCAGCTCGTCGAGCTCAGAATTGATATCTACCCAAGTCAGCTAATACCCAAAGCTCGAAACTAGGATTCAACACACATTTGATAGTATTTTCAGTCCTCGGTATAATAACATGCTCACTAAACACCAAGTTAGCAAGCACGTTAATGTTGGAGTGGGGGGATTATTACATGGCATTGACTAGTAAAATGTTAGCTCAAACTCCAAATCCGTCTGGGGACGGACAATACGTACCTCTTCGATTCACGACCTTGATCACCTCGTCTAAGATGACGAAAGCGGTTTGAAGGCTTGCTAACTCGACCAGTGTCTCCACGGCACGAGCATACGTCTCTCGACACTTCTGGACCTGCTGGCCGCCTTTTCCTAGGCCGGTCAGACCAAAATCGTTGTTGCCCTCTGTTAGGTAGCTCTCGAAGGCGGGCAAGAAAACACCAGAGACGTTTTCCTGCTTTGTCCGTAACCTAAAGCGCGCCGACTTGGCCGACTCTTGCACCTGGTATCCGATATCACCCCCGACGGCATATGTGACCTCGGCGAGGGAGAAGGCGGCGATCTGCATGACACGACCCATCTTTCGTTTCGCCTCGTCGATTCGGCGCGTGATTTCTGATCATATTGTTAACGTCCGGTCGATCGTCGGAGAACGGGCCTGTGAACAGCATACCTCGAAAGCGCCTGTCGCGATGTCTAGATCAGCTTATGCAAGTACGGAACTCGAGAGAACGGGCGTACTTGGTGAGCGCCTCACTCTTGCGCTTGAGTAGGTTGTGGCCCGTCTCGGCTCCCTTTAGCTTAGCCTTCATTATACCGAGCGACTGTCTCGTCGGGAAGACGGCCTCACGATCCTGCCAGAACCATTAGCTTCGACAAGAAGGCTCGAGAGCTCCTGGTGGGAACATACTCCGGCGCCCGACATCTTTGGTCACCTGGATTGCTGATGCGTCTGTCAACCGAACACTGGTGGGGGGTGAGCAGAAAGATTGTAATATGGGAGGATGACAGGATGTTAGGGAGACGCGAAAATGAGGGAGGCCGAGACGAGTGAAGCTTGTGATTGCTTGTAGATGTCGTAGGCCACCCGCAGCATCCAATAGGTACGGTACTTGGGTACCTGGTCCAGGTACACCGTACACCAAGGTAGAGCTGCCCGCATCAGCTAAGTATGGACCTGTAGTGACCTTCATACAGTGCCTATACATGCCTCGGTGACGTTAGAACACTGTATCCACTGCATAGGTACCTAGGTAGGTACCTCTACTACATGGACTCCCTTGTGCGGCCAAACATGGCCCCCACTTTAAAATAGTAGGGAAATTCACGGTTTATTAGTTGACGGCCGATGCCTTCGTAGTAGAGTTCGCCAATGCCGCGACTGGCACACCACTTTCACCTCACCCGGCGCCCAGCATCATTGGAAGTTCGTCCGAGCTCTCATTCAACGACGATGCGCTGATGCTGGCTGAGCTCGGCCCAATTCTGCATTCCTGCGAACCTTCGCGTGGACTGCCGTCGACGACGAGCCAGGTAGCCCAACAAGATGCCGCCAAATGGGGTCGCCAGTGCTGCCCGCCAGCCCGATCTTCACCTCGTCGTGAGTGCAGTCCGCCCACACAGCCATACGCGCTCCCATCGTATCCCATCGTATCCCATCGCACTGCTAATGGTGGCTCTTCTAGACTGATGAAGACGCCGTGTACGAACAAGACATTCTCCGAGATCCCGGCAGCACGAAACCCTGGCTGGCGTACATTCAGTTCAAGCTCCAGCATGGCACGCTCCACGAGCAAGCCTTCGTTCTCGAGCGAGCATGTAAACAGCTCCCCAGATCGTACAAGTTATGGAAAATGGTAATGTCAATGTCGTCGCCCCGACACCTCCGCCTACGGCCTGCTTACACTCCGTAGTACCTCCGATTCCGTACGAAACACGTGTCGAAGCTGAATGCCGCCGTCTTTGCGCCCGAATACCGAAAGGTCAACGCGCTCTTCGAACGGGCTTTGATTCTTTTGAACAAAATGCCGCGCATATGGGAGATGTACCTCAAGTTCTTGCTGCAACAGCCCCTCGTTACCCTGACGCGCCGAACCTTTGACCGAGCTTTGCGCGCGCTTCCCATCACCCAGCACAACAGGATATGGGCTATATACCGTCCATTTGCGAACTCGGCTGGCGGTGATACTGCCGTCAAGATATGGCGAAGGTACATGCAGGTCCATCCCGAGGATGCCGAGGATTTCATCGAACTTTTGACGCAAGTAGGCTTGTATACCGAAGCTGTCCAAAAGTACATTGATGTCCTCAATAATCCACGCTTCAACAGCAAACAAAGCAAGGGCCACTACGAATTATGGAGTGAAGTTGTCGATCTACTAGTTGAGCATGCTGCCGAAGTCGAGACTGGCTACGAGACCGGTATCGATGTCGAACGGATTATCCGAAGTGGGATCGAGCGCTTTGCTGATCAGAGGGGAAAGCTTTGGTGCGGCTTAGCTACGTACTGGGCTAGGAGAGGAAGTTTTGAACGTGCCAGAGACATCTTCGAGGAGGGCATCACGACTGTCATGACGGTCCGTGATTTCACCCTTATCTTCGACACGTATGCAGAATTTGAGGAGTCCATTATCGGTGCGCTGATGGAGATGGCATCCACACGCGCAGAGAATGGTATAGTAGATGAAGACGCCGATTTTGACCTGGATATAAGGATGATGCGCTTCGAACAGTTAATGGACCGACGACCTTTCCTTTTAAATGATGTTTTACTTCGGCAAAATCCGAACAACGTCACCGAATGGGAGAAGCGTGTGGCTCTATGGGGAGACAACAAGGCCGAGGTTGTCCAGACCTACACGGATGCCATCGCCGCCATCCAACCCAAGAAAGCCGTGGGTCTCTTTCACCAGCTCTGGGCGAACTATGCCAAGTTCTACGAGAAGGGAGGGGATATCCGAAACGCAAGAATCATCATGGAGAAGGCTGTCAAGGTTCCATTCAAGTCTGTTGCTGAGCTTGCCGAAATGTGGATCGAATGGGCCGAGATGGAGCTCCGTAACGAAAACTTCGACGACGCCGTGAAGATCATGGCGAAGGCTGTACAGGCCCCGAAAAGGTCGACAGTGGATTACTTCGACGAGACTCTTTCGCCGCAACAAAGGGTGCATAAAAGCTGGAAGCTATGGAGCTTCTATGTTGACTTGGTGGAGAGTGTCAGTACGCTGGAAGAGACGAAGAAGGTGTACGAAAGAATATTTGAACTTCGGATTGCTACACCGCAAACTGTAGTCAACTATGCCAACCTGATGGAAGAACACAAATACTATGAGGAGTCCTTCAAGATCTTTGAGAGAGGGCTGGATCTTTTCAGTTATCCGGTGGCCTTCGAGCTCTGGAATCTCTACCTCACTAAGGCGGTCGATCGGAAGATCGGGATCGAACGGTTGCGGGACCTTTTCGAACAGGCTGTGGAAGACTGTCCAGCCAAATTCGCCAAGGTGCTGTATCTTATGTACGGTAACCTGGAAGAGGAGCGAGGGCTGGCGAGGCATGCCATGCGTATCTACGAGAGAGCAACTAGGGCAGTCTCTGATGAAGATCGTGCAGACATGTTCAACTTATACATCACCAAATCTGCCTCGAATTTCGGACTGCCCTCTACTAGACCAATCTACGAGAGGGCCATCGCAGCTCTGCCTGATGAAGAGGCCCGAGATATGTGTCTAAAGTTTGCGGATATGGAGAAACGGCTCGGCGAAATCGACCGCGCTCGTGCCATCTATGGCCACGCGTCACAATTCTGTGACCCTCGTACTAACCCGGCATTCTGGACCAAGTGGGAGCAGTTCGAGGTGCAGCACGGCAACGAAGACACGTACAAGGAAATGCTACGCATCAAACGCAGCGTCCAGGCCCAGTACAACACCGATGTCAACTTTATCGCGTCGCAAGCCATCGCCCGCAGTCAGCAGGTCCGTGCAGCGGAAACGAACGGAGATGCAGAAGTTGCCGATGCCATGGAGCAACTGGAGCGCCAGGCACGGGCACCCGCGGGTTTCGTGGCCTCGAGTACGGGCATTGCCGGAACGCTACCCAAGGAGCAGCCAGTGATAGCGTCGAATCCGGACGCCATCGATATCGACGGCATGGATGACGAATGAAACGACTATGCAGATTATTATTCCCCTTTTGTTCCTTACCTGTACATTTGGCATAGTGGAGAAGGGTTCTGGGCGGAATTTGGGGGGGCGGCTTACTATTTATCTAGGCAGTAACTACTCACTCCCTCGATAACTCAGATATATACGTCTGATGCCGTTTGGGGCGTAGATGACTCGACAACTCATGAATCTACTTTGTGTCTATGAATGTCTACGTGTTCTGGGGGAATAGTACAGGCTAACTTTGGATTCTTATAAGTCGCGATATATGCCTCGCAGTGCACGGTAATCTTCACGATCTCGTCTCCCTCTTCCCCAACGACTGGCCTTACGAACCATGGCACCTCCCCAATAGCAAGTGTGTGATACTTACAAGGATTCAAGAGTTGGAGAGGCGTGTTTCTCATTTCTTCCCGGCCGTTTTTACAGTCTTATACAAAACCCCCAACGTAATTTCGTAAGAAGCATACAGGCAGGACGAAGTGCCCAAAAAAAAAAAAGAAAAAGGCAACACTAAGCACCCCATCCTCCGTCATCAATCCCCCAACCCGGGCCCCCCCCCCCCCCCCCCCCCCCCCCCCCCCCCCCCCCCCCCCGGCGCCGACGGGGGAGGGGGGGGCGCAAACCCCCGCGC